>PVKP010022981.1:0-17171 GCA_004027715.1 Plecturocebus donacophilus | reverse complement strand
TTCAGAGGTTCCGGGAATAGGACTTGGATATCTTGGGGGCCATTTTTCAGTCTACCACAGAGTGGCACATACAAGGGAACCTGTAGCCTTTACCTTCTGCTGATGATCTGCAATGCCTGCTCAGGAAATGTGCGGCACCCCTGGGTTCCTGCTGGCATATTATGGATCTAGGATAACCCCCTGTTTTAGTCAGTTTTGTGCTGCTGTAACAGAATACTTGAGACTGGGTAATTTATAATGAACAGAACTTTACTGGCTCATAGTTCTGGAGGCTGGGAAGTCCAAGATCGAGGGGTCAGCATTTGGCAAGGGCCTTCTTTCTGCATCATCCCATGATGAAAGGGCAAGAGAGAGACAGGAATTGTATGAATTTCTGTTTCATCAGTTAAGATGGTCAAATATTGGCAAATTCATATGGTTTATCTTTATGTAGTGCAGGTATCAGTGGTTTGTGATGTGCCTGGAAGGAAACGCATTTGAATATTGACAGTGATCACTTCTGAGTTGTCTGTTAACATGATAGATGACTAATCTTCCTATCTGTGCTTTTTCAGTCTAATCTGACATTTCTATAATAAACTATATGATTTAGTAATCAGAGGAAGAAAAACAAGACCAACACCTGCCCTCCTCCCAAAAATCTGCTCATAAAACAAAGAACTGCTTTTTCCTGACTTTCCCTGAGAATTTTTCAGATATGCAGAAAAGTAGAAAAACTAGTGTACTCATCACCTGTAAGTCTTGGTTTAACGGTTGTTGAAATTTTACCACCTTTACAAATCTTTCATTTCTGCTGAAGTATTTTAAAGTCAGATATCATGATATTTTACACCTAAATACTTTAGCATGCCTCTTGCAAAGATGCAGAAATTTTCTTACATTTCTATTATCTTACCTACTGAAAGTAACACTAACGTTTGTACATTTAAAATCTTGAAAAATTGTCTTCTTGCCTTTCTGGAATTTCTGGTGTGTTTAACCATCACAACATGATATCATGGCAGTTCCTTTTTTGTTTTCCTTTAATTTTGGAGGTAAAAATTTACAGTGAAATGGAAGATGGGAAGGAGTTTATTTCTGGCATTGCTCAGTGTGAGCCAGCTCTAAAATTCTGTCTTAACAGTATGCAGTTGAGAAGACACTGAATATGAAGGTCACATTTCTAATGTCACACCATGCAGGAACCCAGGCATCCTGCTGCTTGGGGCCTCAACATTTGCATATACATACATTCATTTCAAATTTTGTGAGTTTAAGAACTGAGAGGGGAGCATGAGTACAGGTAGCAGTGGCTTAGCACACAATGAGTGGTAGAGACACGATTTTGTATCCTGTGCTAACATCTTGCTAGTGGGGCACAGTTTCTTTCATAGAATAAAAACATCCAGTATTTATTACAAGTAGAAGTAACTTAGAAACACTCTTGTCTTCTCACACAGCTTAACTATGGCCCAGAAGGCATGGTAGGGCTGGTGTTGGGTCAGGGTTTCCTATGTGAACCTTCTGTGTCATCCGTTGATTTTGGGGGTGGAAGGAATGCTCTTTTTTTTTTTTGAGACAGAGTCTCACTATGTCACTCAGGCTGGAGTAAATGGTGCAATCTCAGCTCACGGCAACTTCTGCCTCCCAGGGTCAAGTGATTCTCATGCCTCAGCCTCCCAAGTAGCTGGGACCACAGCCGTGCACCACCAAGCCTGGCTAATATATATGTGTGTGTGTGTGTGTGTGTGTGTAAATATATATATATATATATATATACACATATATATATGTATATATATATATTTATTAGTGTTGGGGGTTTCACCATGTTGGCCAGGCTGATCTCAAACTCCTTACCTCAGGTGATCCACCCACCTCTTCATCCCAGAGTGCCAGGATTATAGGCATGAGCCACCGAGCCTGACCTTTAGGGTAGAGGGAATGCTCTTTGTGCTAACTCCTTTCTCCTTCAGTGGCCCTTCCAACATTCTATCCAGAGGGTTCACCTTTCCAGTTAGGCAATCATCTGTCAGTGAAAGATATTTGGCTACCACAAGCTGAGAACTGCTCCTGCTCCTCCTTCATAAAAGCTCTCCAAAAGGACTCTTGAGGAATGAAGAACTGGAACCTGGAAATGGAAGAACTGTGCCTGGTGTCCACAGGAGAAGCCTACAACATTGCAGATTGTCCGAGGTCGGCCCCTTTGGCCCTCCAGCAGGTTGGCATCCATCCTCTGCTTCATTTTAAGTTGATGCTGGCTTTCCTTTGATGGAGCAGTCCCTACAGGTTAGTAATGGCTTCCTTGGAACACTGGTCTCTGGGGTTGAGGTGGGGCACTTCCTCCACTGGATCCAGTGAGTTTTGCATGTGTTTGGGATTTGGGGAAAGACAAGCCGGGTTTGGAGGATGGGGCGGCAGCTCCCTTGGTCCTAGGAGAAAGGAAGCAGCTATGCTGGAGGAAGAGGGTCACCTAGCACCTCTTGCAGCACCGTCAAAGGGATCTGATCAGGCGGCAGGAGGTTCAGGAAGTGGCTGGACCCAATGCCAGACACGTGGTAGTGTTTGGGATTCTGAGCTCCCCCCAGCCAGGGTAACTGGAGCAGCTGCGTTGTGGAGAGACGGGCTGACATGCATCACAGAGTTCCAGGCCTGTGCAAACTGCCTGCGCATGCAGAAAGCCTGACTACCCCTGGAGCCTCAAAAGGGCAGAGACACAACCCTGGGCATAAGAACCAGTCTGAAATGCCGGGGCAAGAGGAAGATTTAGCCTGATGGGCTTGCTGGCACCTAGCCTTATGCCAAGCACACAAGGGTCAGATCATGGCCTCCAGACCTGACATCTGAACTGACAGCTGGAGGAGGCAGACCCCTCTGTAGTCCCTGTCCTGCTGCTGGTGAGAATGGCTAATGTGCTGGGCTGAGCCTGCCATTTTCAGAACATCTTACTGGCCACAGCTGTGCAGGCAGGGATCGCTTTACTGCACCAGGCGCTGGAAACACCCAAGACTGGTGTCTCTCTGTGTGACCTCCCCACATCCCAACAGCTCTGTCCTCTGTAGTAAGTCAGACATTGACTCCACCAGAATAGGGACAGAATTAGATGCACAGCTCTGGGGCCAGACTGCCTGAGTTCAAGGCCACACTCCACACCACACTGGCTGTGTGTAAACTGTAGAAAGCTACTATATTAGCAATCTGTGGCTGTAGAATAAAAGACCTCCTTAGCGAAACATTCAAATAAAACAGAAGACTTTTTCAGAAGTAACTGGAAATGTGTGGAATGCTGCCTCTCACACGCTCATCGTTTTAGCATAATTTACTGAAATGGTCTTTAACTGTGAAATAGTTACCTATACACACATACACACATAACTAATGTAACATGTTACTGTGCATTGTTAACACACACTTTCCTCATGCTCAGAATGCCACTAACAAGAGCAGCCCGTGGGCTGCTTACACAGCCTGCCACAGAGCTCCAGCTCACTGCACGGCTGAACTCCCCGGCAACAAGCCCTCAGCTCATTACATTTGTGGTGATTTGTTCCATCAGCAAATGGGAAAGTTGTGCCCTCTCTGACAGCCGGGATCTGCCAGCACACTAGATTGGAGCTGGGATAGGTACCTGGACTTTCAGTATTTCATTTCCTTCATTCTACCTCATTGGGCAGCACAAACTTACTTCCTGTTATCCAAGGTATAGTTTAATTAACTAGTCCCCTCTCAGGCTGGTCTATTAGCACTTCCATTCCCAGGTGTATATAGAAAAGTATCCTAAAGGAGTATAAGGAAAATATACAAATATATAAATATATAAGGCGAATATGCACAGATCTGCCCTGAAACTCTCTCCATCAGTACTTGCTTTTTGTTTTTTTCTTTTTCAGAGATAGGATCTCACTCTGTCACCCGGGCTCGAGTGCGGTAGTACAATCACAGCTCACTGCAGCCTTGAACTCCTGGGCTTAAGTGATCCTCCTGCTTCAGCCTCCCAAGTAGCTGGAACCACAGGCACACGTCACTATGCCCAGCTAATTTTTTTTACAGATGAGGTCTTGCTGTGTGGCCTAGGCTGGTCTCAAACTCACAGATGTGAGTCATCATACTTGGCTTGGTACTCACTTTTTGAAAAAAACACTACTGTGGAGAGCAGCGCTTACTCAAAAGAGGGTTTAAGTGACATAGCACCGTCAAGGAGAATATTTTAAGTCAAGAACCTTCCTAGAATCCCCCAAATAATCCCCACTGGCTGACCCCTTGCTCAAGGAAAGCCTGCAGCAAGTATTACGGGATGGATGCCCAGTCTCAGGTGGGAGCAGTGTGCGGCAGGCCACAAGGCCCTGGTTGCCCCTGAATCAGATGAACTTTGTGAGTGGACCCAGGATCAGCAAAGGGATGGCGAGGGCTTGGCCATCTCCAAGGGTCTGTGCACTCTGCTACTCTTGGGAGATCTGACCATGCTGAGAGCTCCAAGGTGGCAGAGATCCATCTTCCCCATCTCAGTCCACTGTGGGATGCAGCGTCAAACTCACAGTCGGTGGCAGGAGATGCTGGATGACTTAAATTTGTTTGGCAAGTGGGGCCCCAGCAGGTGGGAGCAGCACAGGCCTTCCCTGAGTCTTGCTATGTAAGCATACCCATCCACTGTTGACGTCCTAAAAACTGAGAGGATTTGCCAGTGTTCCCTAAGAATCTGCATCTTACGAATTTGGATATTTCCCAAATTAGTTACAGCACTCACAATGTTTTTCTAAATAAATGACAAAAGCTACAATGAGATATATGAGATGGAGTTTCGCTCTTATTGCCCAGGCTAGAGTTTGGCAAGATCTCAGCTGACTGCAACCTCCGCCTCCTGGGTTCAAGTGATTCTCCCACCTCAGCCTCCAGAGTAGCTGGGATTACAGGCATGTACCACCACATCCAACTAATTTTTGTATTTTTAGTGGAGACGGGCCTTCTCCATGTTGGTCAGGCTGCTCTGGAACTCCTGACCTCAGGTGATCCACCCACCTCAGTCTCCCTGAGTGCTGGGATTACAGGTATGAGCCACCGCACCCAGCCGCGATGCTATTTCTTAATGTTAAATGTGGGTCTGGCAAATGGAGTTTGTATTCTGAAGCATAAAAATATCTGAGAATTTTAATGGCTTAAAGGAAGAAAGGCACAATATGTTAAATCAGACCATTCCCAAGAAACCTGAGCACGTTGGTTCACCACTCACTTCTGGAGTTTCTGCTCGCTCTCTGGCTGCTCCTTGTGGAATCTGTGGCCAGATCTGCCCTGTCCCATTTCCTAAGTGTTTCCTGACTGGCCTCCCTTCTCACCCTCATCTTTCCACTCTGGGTGCTCTTACTTCTGGGGTAGGGGCCGGCAGCTGCAGCCCAGGGAGAAGCCGCGCAGCAGATTCTCTGGGTTGGCAGCTGGGAGTGTGTGGGCTGCCCCACCCACCCATAGACTGCTGGGCCTGGAGGCCAGATCTCTAATCACAGCTTGGCCTCCTCATCAGAAGGTCAGAAAAGACCCATCCTCTGTCCTTCAAAGTCCCAACCTTGAGTATAATTACTAGGTGTTTTCCCCTTAGGGGTGAAAAAATGGAGATCCTGCTCCATATGGTCGGCATCCTTAAACAGTCCTGGGGTATAATTTCCTTGCCTCGGTGCTGCAAGGGTATTGGCAAGGAATTCAGACACCCAACCTCGACCGAGGCACCAGAACGAGCCCTACAGCTCAGCACCGATACGTCATTTCTAGCTCCACTTCCCAGGCAACATGTGCGTGTCCTGTTAAACTGCACACACGGGGCGCTACAGCTGACCTGGAGAGGAGCCCAGTGACCCAAGGGAGAATGCAAGGTTGGCGTTCGGAGAGCTTGCTCACAAAACATCTGAGGCTTGAACTCGATGCTGAGTAGGCTGCATCATCCTGGGAACATGACCACAGATGTGCGCCTCGGTCAGAGGAACTCTGGGACACCAGAGGTCAGTGAGGGAAGAAGATGAATTTGAAAACCATGGAGATGGTTGAGAGGCATGTGAACATGAGGGCAGATAGGTGCAACGGGGTTAGGATCTGCCCCGGATGCTGTGCTCACAAGCCTGGGCCTTCTCATCTCACCCGGAGTGGGAATGATTTGAACAGCGCCCATAGGGTGTTTATTCTAGGGATTGAATAAGACAGTGTGTAGAAAGCCCTGCTTAAGGCAGGGCGGGCACCAGGAACCACTCAGGAATGCAAGCCTCTGTGAGTCCTAATTTCTGTTTGTATCTGGCCTGGCCAAAGGTGCCCCTGAGGTTACAATTCTTGAGGCCCAAGTTTTCAGGGGATCTCAGAATGACTGATGTGCTTGGTTAAATGCAGATTCTGGGGTCCACCCACTACCCTTGGCCAGCTAAACTGGAATCTCTGAGTTAAGACAGGAATCTGCATCCCCAAATAACTTCCTAAGAGAATCTGATGAATATTAACATGTGAGAACCACTGGAAGAATGCTGCATTCCTCTCTCCATTCAAAGCAAAGATGGAAAAATGAGTAAGGTTTTTTTTTTTTTTCCACATTTCCCTGACACACAAATGGTGCAGGCATGCTAGTCCCAGTGTCTCCAGATAATCTTGTGGCAGCAGAGAGAGGCACCGGTCAGAGAATGAGGCAGCCAGAGCCCTGGAGTTATCATTCGTCTGGGACACACGTGGTCTGCCCTGTATCAGGGCTCCCTACCTGGACAACAGTTGAGGGTCCTTGACCTTCATCCATCTCAGGGTTAAAACCAAACATTCTCTGAGTTGTTTTCCCAAGCCCACCTACAGATGACAATAGTAAGAATTAAAGTCATAAACTCAGGTGGTTGAGTGTTTCCTGAGATTCAGGACAAGGATTTTGCCAACTTTATCCACTTGATTCTCCCAGTTTTCCTAGTCTAGTCTGTAGATAAAGAACCCAAAGTTCTAACCCACTCCAGGTCACACCAAATAACCATTGAAAACGGTGGCGGGGGAGCTAACTGCCAGTGTTCTTGATAATCAAAGTAGCATTCCTCATAGCTTCCAAAGCACTTAGCCACTCCTGCCATGGATGGTTTTCTGTTCCTGTGTTAGTTTGCTAGGGATAATGGCCTCTAACTCTATCTATGTTTCTGTAAAGGGAATGATCTCATTCATTTTTAATGGCTGCATAGTATTCCAGGCTGTATATGTATGTACCACATTTTCTTGATCCAGTCTATCATTTTGGGGTATTTAGATTGCCTCCGTGGCTATTGTGAATAGTGCTGCAATGAATATACAAATGTATATGCACACATACCCCTGAACTTAAAAGTTAGAGAGAGAGAGAGAGAGAAAGAGAGAGAGAGAGAGAGAGAGATGGATGAATCAGTGCAGGCCTGTGAGCCATCTCAGGATCTCTCTTGTGGAAAAATAACCTTCCTGTTGGAAAGGAGTCGGGGATGCAGAGTAAAATAGGGGATAGGGATCCAGGCTCTGAAGGAGGCGTGGCTGGATTCAAATCCCAGGTCTTTTGTTGAATGGCTTAATTGTTGTGTGGCCTTATCTATAAAATTGAGGAAGGGGGAGTAACAAAAATAAAATTATTTGATTTTGTTAGCTTTAAGGGAGATAATGTTAGTCCAGTGCCTAACATATTAGAAAACACTTACATCTTGCCTTTCTTTCTGGAGTTAGAGTTAAGAGAAACTGGGCATAAGAAATTTTATGATGTAATTTCTTAGAACAAGTTCATAAAAATGGTCTTCTCAATGAAAATTACAAGCATCTATAGCATTGTCTGGCCCACATCCTCAGGCCTTCAACATTCTCAGAATTTAAGATCACTGTGAGTAATCTGATTGTTGAGTAGAAAATGTAGGTGTTTAAATGTGATGACAACCACACACTCTGTGAAGCAAGGCCATCATTAGAGACTGAGCCATCCCCAGGATTCTTAGGCAGATATTGGAAATTCTCTGACTTGACATTCCTTCCTTCCTTCACATGTTTGATAAACGTCCGTTTGGAACGTATGTTGAGAGGATGGCACATTTTGCATGCGGGATAATTCCAACCAGAAAGCAAACATTTGGGGACCATTTTATTGTTCTAAGAAACACCTCAGTGACTGATTTCATAATGAAGGAACTGAACACTGATAATGTTAAAATTAAAACATGTGAAGACTACAGCTAGAGCGGCCTCCTTTTCCTGCCATAGTTAACTGTTTTCTCATTTTGTAGCTAGCATTCATTGTTTTCTTCTCTAATTTGAAATATACAAAGAGCTCACAATTTGGCTTCCAACTGCAGAAACAAAATCCAATTGAATACACAAGTATTTATTGGGAAACTAGGCAATGAATAGATGTTTTTCCACATTTCTAATATGGCATGAAGTCAAAGATGCTCTTTTAAAGGAGTGACTGTGGAGTAAAAGCAGTGAAACAATCCCAGATTTCCCAAGTGGTCATTGATCAAATTGGATTTACTCATAATGAAAGACTCACCCATGGTCGGGTGCAGTGGCTCACATCTGTAGTCCCAGCACTTTGAGAGGCCGAGGTCAGGAATTTGAGACTAGCCTGGCTAACAGGGTGAAACCTCGTCTCTACAAAAATACAAAAAATTAACCGGCCATGGTAGTGGGCACCTGTCATCCCAGCTGCTAGGGAGGCTGAGGCAGGAGAATCGCTTGAGCCTGGGAGGCAGAGGTTGCGGTGAGCTGACATTGTACCATTGCACTCCAGCCTGGGCAACAAGAGCAAAACTCCATCTCAAAAACAAAAACAAAAAAACCTCACCCATTTACTTGTCTTCTCCCTTCTTGAGCTAAACTTCTGGGTGTGATACCGGCAGGGGTGGGGTTACTGAGAGTGCCTAGCCAGGAAGGACAAGGACCACAGAAACTGCTGGAGGACTCACCACAGTCCCTGAGACCTTTATAATATGTTACTCAGAGCACAGTCCTGTTACTTCTCTGCACCAATCACCTTGTGACACTCCAGGGCAATGCCCACCCCTCTTTCTGTCTGTCTGTCTCTCTCTGTCTCTTTCTCTGTCTCCTTTTCCATCTCCTTCACTATTCACAGTTCCCCTGGTGTTTCAAATCCCCAAACTCGCAGAGCTCCTTCCAGCTGTGGGGGCCTTTGCATCTCTCTGGGAAAATCTGTTTCTGCCTTTTCCATCACAGTGGACCTTGGCCAGAGATGTCACCCAAGATCTTCTTGGCAAATCCCTAAACGTGCATGCCCATCATGTCCTTCTGCTCGAGCTCCAGAGTGTGAGAGGCGAGTTGGCTGGGGGCTGCATTTCCAGGGGTCGACTCCTCTTGCTCACCGCCCAGTGAGGATCCACGCTGCAGCCTCACCACATGTGATGCCAGTTAGCTCTAGCTGTCCCTGGCCCAGGGCCTCACATGAGCTCCTCCTTTTCATTCTGGCAGGCTGTCTCCCTGGAGCAGCCTTCTCAGCTGAAGTCTCCCTTCTCCCAGCAGCCATCCCATCACCCTGTCTGCCTGTCTTATAACTTGTCACTGGGTGCCTCACACCATCTTCATAAAGCGGGTGGAGCATAAGGGACAGGTGAGTCGGCTGACTCGGGGGCATCCCATCTGAGTGCAAAGCCCAGCTTGCCCTGCTTGTTGGAGATGTGTCTTTAGACAAGCAGGTTCACTCTTCCGTGCCTCAGTTTCCCCACATGAAACATGGGAGTGACAATAGAGGTACCTCATTTGGGGTTCTTGTGAGGATTATGTGCAATAATACCCAAGAAGCACTGGCCAGAGGATGAACGTCCAAGGAAAGGGATTCAGAATATTCCTCTCTCCCTTCTTTGGGCTAGGACGCACACATTTCTCTTTCTTCTCTGTTCAGTTCTTTCTCTTTGTGAAGCAATGTGGGATACTGGAATGAGTAAAGCTTGAGTCTGATCTCTCCAGTTTACTAATGGGTAACTTAATCCTTTTTGGACTTCAGTTTCCACAGCTCTACAATGGAAATAATCCTTCTCTCATAGTTGTTGGGAGGACAGAATGAGGGGACACAGTTTTTGAATACCTTCCATGGCTTTTACTGATTCTTATGTTAAAACACATGTTCAGTCTGACAAATATCAGTCCTCACCGTGGTGTTAATCATGGTGATACTTTACCATGATTAGCACCATTGCACTCCAGCCTGGGCAACAAGAGCATATAATCAATGTGTGCTGGATAGTACAATTAATTCAGTTGCTCCAGGAAAAATAAAGCCTCACTTTTAAACTGAAGTTTAGTATAATGCTAGGGTCCTTTAAAGCTCTTTAAAACTCTAAATTCTATTTAACATCACAAAAACCTGTTGACTTTCATTGCATTCTACAATTGAACAGGTTTTATATTGAATTTCATTGGGGTATGATTTTAAAATTGCATCATTACTAGTGATGTCACTGCATTGCTTACTACCTTTTTCATTAAAATTGTCTATTATTTGAGGTTATATTAGATGAGGCTGTGTGAACCTATACTTCTATGGAAAAGGGGCTTTCTCGTTTCCAGATAAATCGACTAACAAGTGAACCTTCTAAAAACTTGCCTGTGTAAGGAATTCAAATTAAATTTATTCTCTGAATACCTGTCAATATTTCTAATCAACTGGCTGGCTTGAGGTGTTTTCTCATAAGAAAATAACCAGAGATCAACTCCATAGTCACTGTGGTAGATTGTGAGAGATGTCACCCGGATGAGGTCTTTGCTGTCAGCCTGCGGATGTCCTTCTGCAGCACTTGTCCTATAGCAAGACTTCCGTGAGGCACCAGGGCTCAGCCACACGGAGGGCGGGACCCTTCCTCACACTTGGGCTGAGCAGCAGCGGAGGCAAACACAAATTAAGAGCTTGACTAGAAATAGGGGAATCCCTACACAAAAGAAGGAAGTTTGAACACAATAAGAAATGAAATGAGTTCCACGGAGAGGAAACAGGAGCTCTGCTGTGTTGATATAGAGCCTAGAGAGGAAGAAAAACTGCTCTGGATTTTCCCCAACAATAGGAGAAATGTGTGCAACCTCCAAGCCAGCTGCAGATGAGGCTGTGCCTGCCATCAGGCTGGGGAATGACCTGAACACATGGTCAGTCCAAGCAATGTGAAACTGACATGCAAGAAGGGCAAGCACCTGGCAGGCCTGAACTAAGAGTTCTAAGGTCCAGCTGCACCGAGGACACCTCCATAAGGGAATGTGCGACTCTCATCACAGCCAAACTGACAGTGCTCAGTCCTGGCTTGACCAGTCCCTATCTCTGTTGCCTGGACAAGGTGTTTTCCTTCAAAGCACCAGTTTCCTCTTTCATAGGATGGGATACTAGAGGTGCCTGCTTCATATAGGGTGTATGAGGGATGAATCACAAATGAATATAGCACTTAGTGCAGGATAAATGTCAGCAAGGTTATGATGAGGACTATAATATACCCATTCCATCTAGTAGTCAGCAGAGGGGCTGGGGCAGAGGGAAGAATAAATAAGGCATAACTCAAGGACATTACAGTCTGGCCAAAACAACAGTCCCCTCCCTATGATGAGTAATGGAGGTGTGCACTCCTAGAGAGACACTTAGAAGGGAGAGAGTAAACATTTCCATAAGGTGGGGTCATTCAACTGGCAAATGAATTCAGTCTTCGAGTGGAGACAATAGGGGAAGCAGCATACATGAACACTTAGCCTATGACAAAAATGGTGTTCTAGAGCACTGGGAAAATGGTAAATTATTCCAAAACAATTGGATATTCATATAACACAATATATTCAGCTGGGACATGATCAAAAATGTAAACTTGCGCTATTTGGATCAAAGAGAATGTGTGGTCACTCTACCTGCAAACACCTACCTATAATTTCCCTTTTAGGGATGTACCTCAAAGAAATCCTTGCACAGATGTTGGAGGTGGACACAAGCTTGTCTGTAGTAGCATTATTCATGACCTCCACCAGCTGGCAACAACACAAATGTCCACCAACCCCGCGATAGATGAATAAAACACAGCGTATCTATACAGTGGAAGACAGCATGCACAGTCTTTATTGCCAAAGCTCTATAAGAAGTCTTTCTTTCTTTTATTTTTATTTTTTTGAGATGAAGTCTCACTCTGTCACCCAGGCTGGAGTGCAGTGGTTTGATCTTGGCTCACTGCAACCTCCGGCTCGCAGGTTCAAGCGATTCTCCTGCCTCAGCCTCCCAAGTAGCTGGGATTACAGGTGTGTGCCACCATGCCCAGCTAGTTTTTGTATTTTTAGTAGAGACAGGGTTTCACCATGTTGGTTAGGCTAGTCTCGAACTCCTGACCTCCTGACCCACCCACTTTGGCCTCCCAACGTTCTGGGATTATAGGCATGAGCCACTGCGCCCAGCCAAAGAAGTCTTTTCATCCAGTAACATGAAGTCCTCCAGTGTTGTTCTTCAAGTTTGTTTGGTTATTCTTGGCACTTCCATTGTCATAAAAATTTTAGAATCATTTTGCGAATTTCCCAAAAAGTTAAGTGAAAGAACACACACACAAAAATCATTGTGTGTGTCTTCATTTATATAAAAGGCCCCTCAAATAGGAGGAACTAAATTTATAATGTTTAGAGATACAAGTTCAGAGAAACAACCACAAGGAAAGGTGAGGATGCTGTTGCCTTGAAAATAGGAATTAGAAGGGAGGGGAAGGCAGTGACTGATGCAGGCTGCTGGCTGTGACCTTTCTCCTAACATGAGCGGAAGTTTCGAGTATTCACTCTGTGATAGTTCACTAAGCCGTACATTTGGTTTCATTGTTTTTTTTCACCTCTCAATGTGCTTTATTTGACAATAATGTTTTGAATCTGTGGATATAAAATTTAAAAGTTTTGTCCTAAAAGAGATACCATGAAGTGATAAGGTGAAATGTAAGACAGGGAAGATATTTGTAAAACAAAACTTATAAATGATTATTCTGCAAAATAAATAATGAATGCCTATAAATCTATTAGCAATATACAGTCAGTGTCAAGGACAAACCACATATATGATGATCATCCCTTAAGATTATGATGAAGCTGAAAAATTCCTATCACCTAGCAATGACGCCACAGCTGTCTAGTGTAGCACAACACATAGTGGTGATGCTGGTATAAACAACCTACCACACTGCCCGTTTTATAAAAGAGAAGCACATACAGGCTGGGCACGGTGGCTCACGCCTGTAGTTCCAGCACTTTGGGAGACTGAGGAGAGCAGATCATGAGGTCAAGAGATCGAGACCATCCTGGCCAACATGGCAAAACCCCATCTCTACTAAAAATACAAAAATTAGCTGGGTGTGGTGGTGCGTGCCTATAGTTCCAGCTACTCAGGAGGCTGAGGCAGGAGAATTGCTGGAACCCAGGAGGCTGAGGTTGTAGTGAGCCAAGACCACACCATTGCACTCCAGCCTGGTGACAGAGTGAGACTCTGTCTCAAAAAAAAAAAAAAAAAAAAAAAAAGTAGCACATACAATTATGTACAGTACACAGTACTTGGAAATAGTAGTAGATGACAATGTTACTGGTTATATATTTACAACACCCTGCTCTTAATCATTATTTCAGAATGTACTTCATATATATATATGTCATTAATTGTAAAACAGCCTCAGGCAGGTCCTTCAGGAGGTATTCTAGAAGAAGGCACTGTCATCACAGGAGATGACAGCTCCATGCATGCAACTGCCCCTGAAGACCTTCCAGTGGGACAGGATGTGGAGGTGGAAGACAGTGATATAGGTGATTCCAACCCTGTGTAGGCTGAGGTTAATGTGTGTGTTTATGTCTTAGTTTTTAACAAAAAAAGTTTAAAAAGTGAAAAAAAAAAATTGAAAATTTTAAAGTAGAAAAAAGCACATAGAATAAGGATATAAAGAAAAAATATTTGGTGCGGCTGTACAATGTGGTTGTGTTCTAAGCTAAGTATTATTACAAAAGGCAACATTTTTAAAATTAAAATGTTTTTAAATAAAATAGTTACAGTAAGATAATTTATTATTGAAAAAAAGTTAGTTTTTTTTTTTTTTGAGACAGAGTCTTGCTGTGTTGCCCAGGCTGTGACCCAGTGGTGTGATCTCTGCTCACTGCAGTCTCTGCCTCCCGGGTTCAAGCAATTCTCTTGTCTCAGCCTCCTGAGTAGCTGAGATTACAGGCATGCGCCATCACACTCAGCTAATTTTTTTTTTTTTTGGTATGTTTAGTAGAGATGGGGATTCATTATATTGGCCTGGCTGGTCTCAAATTCCTGGCCTCAAGTGATCTGCCTGCCTCAATCTTCCAAAGTGCTGGGATTACAGGTGTGAGTCACCACACCCAGCCAAGAAAATACATTTTTATAAACGTAGTGTAGTCTAAGTGTATAGTGTTTATAAATTCTACCGTGTACAGTGCTTTCCTAGGCCTGCACACGCACTCAGCACTCACTCATTCACCCACTCACACCAACATCCAGTCCTGCAGTCTCCATTCACGGTGAGTACCCTATGCAAGTGAGCCATTTTTATCTTTTATACTCTATTTCTACTATACCTTTTCTACATTTAGATACAAAAATAGTAACCATTGCATTATTATTGCTTACAGTATTCAGTACTTTAGTATAGTCACATTCTGTGCAGGTTTGAAGCCTAGGAGTAATAGGCTATCCTATATAGCCTAGATGTGGGGTAGGCTAGGCCACCTAGGTTTGTGTGAGTACATGCTATGATGTTCACACAATGACAAAATCACCTAACGACACATTTCTCAGAACATGTCTTTGTCATTAAGCAATGCATGACTGTATATATACACATATACATACACATATGTATGTACATGGATGCAAATATGGACATATGAATATATATATTTGTGTACATGCCTATATGCACATACCTATATACACATTCATATATATAGATCACACAAAATCATGGGCAGTCATCACAGAATGGGAAAGATCACTAGCAAATAAATATATGGAACTATGCACAATATTACTAAAAGTCTAAAAAATACAAATTATAACTGAAGGGAGATGCCATTTTACTTTTCTGACAAAATTCAAAGATTTGATGACAAAGGAAAACAGAGCAGCTTGGAGAAGTGGCTGATCCAGGCCGGTGAATGAGCCTGGGTATCTTGTGCCAAAGGGCAAGGTGGTCATTAAAGACCACAGTACCGGGCACCGTGGCTCATGCCTGTAATCCCAGCACTTTGGGAAGCCAAGGTGGACAGATCACTTGAGGTCAGGAGTTTCCGACCAGCCTACCAACATAGTGCAACCCTGTCTCTACTAAAAAATCCAAAAATTAGCAGGGGGTGGTGGTGGGAACCTGTAACCCTAGCTACTCAGGAGGCTGAGGTGGGAGAATCACTTGAACCCGTGAGGCAGAGGTTGCAGTGAGCTGAGATTGTACCATTATACTCCAGCCTGGGTGACAAAGCAAGACTCCATCTTAAAATAAAATAAAATATACAGTTGAGCATTAAGGACTCAGCCATCAACTTGAAGGGGCTCCCACCTGCCTGCAACACAACTATCTGTGCTTTAATAAAAACAGTACCACAACAGATAAAAACTCAGCAAACATTTGAATCCATGACTTTCTCATGATGACCAAAAAACCTAATTGATCCACATTATAGGGAGATGTAGTGAATATTACATAATCATTTTTAAGTAGATAAATATATGTGAAATTAATTGGATAGATTAACCTTAGACAGTAGAGAGTAGAACGAGGCAGAAACAACATGGCCGGGGGACTGGAGAGTCATCGGTTCTGCTAAAGGCTTTTGAGCTGGGCGCTAAAGGATGGGGTCAAATTCCTCATGAGGGCTTGGGTGGGTCCATGGGTCCAGGGCAGAGCGTTCAAATGTCAGAGGCAGGAGAACCTGTGTTGGCCCCAGCAGAGCCCGGTTTTCTAGAATGCAGTGGACCTGCAGACAATTTTAGGGCCACAGCATGAAGAACCCTGGATGGTGGCGTGAGAGGGTGGGGCTCAGTGCCGTCTTCAGAGATCCTTCTGCCCTAGGCCTGGAGAAGTGGCTGGCAGGGCAGCAGCCAGAGCTTCTCCCTGCCTCAGCCTTTGATTTGTTCCCATAGGAAACTCTCAGAACGAACAGATCTTCCAAGATTTCAGTCGCTTTTAGATTTCAATGGCTTTAAGATTTCAGTCGCTTTTAGATCTCAAGATGGCAGAGTTCAGACTCCTCTGGAGTATTTCGTGGTGGGGTAGGAAGTCCGCCCTGCCAGGGCTGGGCTGCTGCTCAGCCACCCAGTCCGCATCCTTGGGCAGGTACTTCCCTTTCTAAGCATCACTTTCCACTGTTGTGAAAATCTGAGCAAGTGAGGGAGAAGCACAGGAAAGATGCTCAGTATGTGAGTCCCCTCCACCCCCCAGAGTCCACAGCCCTGTAGGGCTCTCCAGCTGCTCAGGCTGACAGTCCTGGGCTCCTGGAACCTGGCCCTTGCTCCTTTTAAGTTCCCTGATATCCATCATGTTTATCTTCTGCTTTCAAGGCTCCAATTCCAGGGACGTCTTATTCTGACCCACGGGTTAGGGCTAAGAGGTAAACACATTCCTCACCTGCTTCTCATAGCTCACATTCTTTCTCTGAAGCCCCTGTCGTAGAAAGGATATAATCACTATTGTCAGAGACTTAGCCTGGTGAGCACGCCCAGGAAAACTTGATCCTAAAAACTGACTCTGTATCTCTTTCATCACTCTGGCTGATGGATAAATATCAGGGTTTAACTCATACATTCTCAGATGTGTCTAAGTATTATTAACCTTCTACTTTCCAATGAAGACTGGTAAGCTTTCTCATAGCTGGCTCAACTCTTATATTTATGTTTTGTGTGTAGCACATGCTGACTCAAAGAAGAATTAAGAATCTAATGTAAGAAGTATAAGAAATCCACTCATCTGAAATCATAGATAAAACTATTATCTCAAAACCCTAAAATGCATTTCAAAAAAGATTACGTGTTAACTACAATAAACAGGTAGGATTTCAATCACACAGCAGAATAAAAACAAAGAAGAGGTCACTCTTTCCCCTCTTATTTAAATGGCTTTCCAGCTAGTCTAAAGTCATACAAGTGTCTCATGTGTGTAGAGACTCTCACTAGGATCATTCGTTTAGTAAGTCATTTTTTTCTAAGGCTTCGTGTTGTATTTCAAACAGATTTCACTCCC
>PVKP010022980.1:10859-27138 GCA_004027715.1 Plecturocebus donacophilus | reverse complement strand
TGAGGCCAGGAATTCGAGGCTGCAGTGAGCTATGATCACATCATTGCACTCCAGCCTGACTGACAAAGCAAGACTCTGGTATCTGAAAAATAAGATAAATAAAATTAAAATAAAATAATTTTCCAGTGGAGGAAAGGGGCACAGGCAGGTTCAGCTCAGGCAGGTTCAGCTGCCCCCCGCCCCGACCCAAGGTTACACAGCTTTTGTGGAACTGTGCCTTGAGCCTCAGCATCTGGCTCTAGGGAAGCCAAGGGGAGCTGGTTTTGTTTCATAACAGGGAGCACTTCCTGAAATAATCTGATCTGTTTAAATAATTTTGTTTATGCACACTCATTATACCTCCTTTGCTCACTGACGTTTAAAGAGAACACGGGTGAATACATTAAAACATATTAGAACCCAGCTGCCACCTGGGAACCAGGACTCAAAAGATAGCTCCTGGGTTACTCCCAAGAAATCCTAAATTGGGCCTCTGAGAGCTAAGCAGAACTTGCCTTCAGATCCCATCTACTACTATTAGCTATGAGATCATCGTCTACTAGTCAAGATTCTTCAGGTTGCAAGTGACAGAAATACAGCTCCAACCAGCTTAAGCGCCCACATTTACTATATCACGTTAACTGAGATCCATGAGGGGATTTCAGGTACAGCTGGATCTAGGTGCTTCAGTGCTATGCAGACCCATTCTCCCTTCACTACTTAGCTCTGCTTTTTAAGTGGGTTGTACTCTCTATAGGTCCTCTCCATATGCCCTTTGCTGCTCTAGTCTCACACTGTCTTCAGTGCAGAGGAAAAGAGAGCAAGCCTTTCCTTTTTTTTTTTTTTTTTTTTTTTTTAGACGGAGTCTCACTCTAGCCCCCAGGCTGGAGTGCAGTGGCGCAATCTCGGCTCACTGCAACCTCCACCTGGGTTCAAGTGATTCTTGTGCCTCAGCCTCCTGGGTAGCTGGGATTACAAGGCACGTGCCACCACACCCAGCTAATTTTTTTATTTTTAGTAGAGATGGGGTTTCGCCATGTTGTCCGGGCTGCTCTTGAACTCCTGACCTCAGGTGATCTGCCCAACTCAGCCTCCCAAAGTGCTGGGATTACAAGCATGAGCCACTGTGCCTGGCCAGAGAGGCTTGCTTTTCTAAAAGCTGTAGTAAATGCCATGACTTCGGATAGTTTTGGGTCATATGCTAAAAAGCAAGGGAACGCCCACCATCACACCGCTAATTTTTGTATTTTTAGTAGAGATAGGGTTTCACCATGTTGGTCAAGCTGGTCTCAAACTTCTGACCTCGTGATCCACCCACCTCAGCCTCCCAAAGTGCTGGGATTATAGGCGTGAGCCACCGCGCCTGGCCTAATTTTTGTATTTTTGATAGAGACAGGGTTTCACCATATTGGCCAGGCTGGTCTTGAGATTTTGGACTTTCTAACCTCCAGAACTATGAGAAAATAAATTTCTGTTGTTGGGTCCACCCAATCTATGGTATTTGTAGAGGCAGGCTAAGCTGAGTAATACAGTTGGGTATCCAACCCTGGAACCAAGAGGTGGAGTCAGCCCTGTTCAAACTGTGAGAACTGTGGGAAGGGGTGTCTCTCCCCCAAGAAAAGTCATGGTGCTGTGGCTGGAAGAAGAAAGATCAGATGTTATGGCATGCAGAGATGATAGCTGGCCACTTCATTTGGATGACTCTCTTAACCTATCTTTGCTTCTGCCCCTCATCTATAAAGTGGGGTGCTACCAACAGAGTGGTTTATTTTTCCCCTGGCAGATAGAGTGGTATGCTATCTCCAACTGTACAGATAATGACAACTCTCTAGGTCAGAGTTGGCAAGCACTTTTTTTTTTTTTTTTAAAGAAACAGGTCTTGCTCTGTTGCCTGGCCTGGAGTACAGTAGCAAAATCATAGCTCACTCCAGCCTTGAGCTTCTGGGCTCAAGGAATCCTCCTGCCTCAGCCTCCCAAGTAGCTGGAATTACAGGTATGTATCACCACACCCAACTAATTTTTAAATTTTCTGTAGACATGGGGTCTCACTAGGTTGCCCAGGCTGGTCTTGAACTCCTGGCCTCAAGCATCCTCCCGCCTTGGCTTCCCAAAGTGCTGGGATTACAGGCATGAGTCACCATGCCCAGACACACACTTCTTGTAAAGAGCCACAAAGTAAATATTTTAGGCTTGGGTGTCGTAAAATCTCTACTACAACTACTCAGGTCCATGGTTGTAGTCCCAAATAGCTGGGTTTGGACTGTTGCTTGGCAAACTTTGGCTTGCATTGGTGCAAAAATAATTGTGGCTTTTGCCATTACTTTTATTACTAATAGCTGCAACTCTCTAATATCTGCCTTTGTCTTTATTTGGACTTTTTCCCTGTGCATATTTCTAGGTCTGTGTATCCAAATCTTCCCCTCCTTTCTCGTATAAGGACACTATTCATTGAATTTGAGGCCCACCTTAGTTCATGTTAACTTGATGACCTCTACAAAGACCTAAATAAGGTCACATGCACACATCCAGGAGTTAGGATCTGAACGTATCTTTTAGGGAAACACAGTCAACCCACTGCTGCAGCTAGAGATGATCTGTCAATGAATGGATAGGGCTGTTCCCATCAAATTTATTTATGGATGCTGAAATTTGAATTTTGTAAGATTTTCATGTATCATGAAATACACTTCTTTTGATTTTTTTCAACTGTTTAAAAATGTAAAAACCTGGTCAGGTGTGGTGGCTCACTTCTGGAATCCCAGTACTTTGGGAAGCCGAGGCGGGTGGATCACAAGGTCAGGAAATGGAGACTATCCTGGCCAACATGGTAAAACCCCATCTCTACTAAAAATACAAAAATTAGCTGGACATGGTGGGGTGTACCTGTAATCCCAGCTACTCAAGGAGGCTGAGGCAGGAGAATCACTTGAACCAGGGAGTCAAGAGGTTCCAGTGAACTGAGATCTCGCCACTGAACTCCAGCCTGGTGACAGAGTGAGACTGCGTCTCAAAAAAATAAATAACATAAATGTAAAAACCTGCTGGGAACAGTGGTTCATGTCTGTAATCCCAGCACTTTGGGAGGCCAAGGCGGGAGTTCAAGACCAGCCTGGGCAACACAGTGAGACCCTGTCTCTCCAAAAATCAAAACAAAAGAAAAAAACTAGCTGGGTGTGGAGGTGCACACCTGTAGTCCCAGCCACTCAGGAGGCTGAGGGCGGAAGATCATCGGAGCCTAGAATGTCCAGGCCGCAGTGAGCTGTGAACTATGATCACACCACTGCATTCCAGCCTGGAAGACAGAATGAGACCCTAACTCTAAAAAAATATAAAAACCAATCTCAGCTTGAGTGTCATACAAACATGCTCAATGTACCTTGGGTAATTAGCTTCCTAGGGTTGCTGTAACCAAATACCACAAACCCGGTGGTTTAAACAATATAAATGTATTCCCAGAATTTTCAAAAGCAGGAATCTGAAGTCAAGGGATCTGCAGGGCTGTGCTCTCTTTGGAGGCTCCAGGGGAGAATCCCTCCTTGCCTCTTGCCCCTTCGGGGGCTGCAGGCGCTCCACGGCCTGTGGCTGCCGCACTCTCAACTCTGCCTACAACCTGTGTGGCTTTCTCCTCTGGATTGGAGACTTCTCCTTTTCTGTTTCTTTTCTTTTTTTGGGACAGTTTCTCATTCCGTTGCCAGGCTGGGCTGGAGTACAATGGGTGATCATGGCTCTCTGCATCCTCGACCTCGCCTCCTGGGCTCAAATGATCCTCCTGCCTTAGCCTCCTTGAATAGCTGTGACTACAGGAGAGCACCACCATGCTCAGCTAATTTTTTATTTTTTGTAGAGATGGGGTCTCACTGTGTTGCCCAGGCTGCTCTCGAACTCCTGGACTCAAGCAATCCTCCCGTCTTGGTCTCCCAAAGAGCTAGAATTACAAGCGTGAGCCACTGTCCCTGGCCTTCTGCTGCTTATAGGGACACCTGTCAGTGGATTTAGAACCCACTTGGGTAATCTCATTGATCTTAACTGGAGATCTGTAATGTAAGGATCCTTAATTTAAAGATTTTTAAACTGAATTATGTCTACAAAGACCCTTTTTTTGAAAGAGGGTTCACAGAACCTTCAAAGACCATTCACAGGTTCTAGGGGTTAGGACGAGAAAGTATCTTTGGGAGGGTCATAATTCGCCCCCACTACACTGAGTAAGTGACATATTACTGTTGCTGTTTTTCCTGCCTGTCATCTGTTTCCATAGCTCATTTCCTCTAAAGGGCTCAAGGTACAGGCCTCAGAACTTTGCACTTGACAAATCTACTGTATGTGTCAGAGCAGATACCAATTTATCCGTTCATTCATTTACTGCTCATATTTGTGGGTTCTTACCATGTGCTAGGCCAAGGGGGCTGTGAAGGAAAACATAGGGCTTTGAGTCTACAGACAAAAAATGGTACAGACACAATGTGAGGGTGGATTAAAAAATTGTCACTGTTGGCTGGGCTCATGCCTGTAATCCTAGCACTTTGGGAAGCCGAGGTGGGCAGATTGTCTGAGCTCAGGAATTCATGACTAGCCTGGGCAATGTGGCGAAACCCCATCTCAACTAAAAAAACAATTAGCCAGGTGTGGAGGCAGGCACCTGTAATCCCAGCTACTCGGGAGGCTGAGGCAGGAGAATTGCTTGAACCCGGGAGGCGGCGGCTGCAGTGAGCTGAGATCGCACCACCGCACTCAAGCCTGGGCGACAAAGTGAGACTCTGTCTCAAACAAGCAAACAAACAAAAACTGTCACTGTTTCTTAGATTTTTGACAATCATTTCATCAAAAATGTTCTTTAGGCCAGATGCAGTAGCTCACGCCTGCAATCCCAGCACTTCGGAAGGCTGAGGCAGGCGGATTGCTTGAGCCCTGGAGTTTGAGACCACCCTGGGTAACATATCAAGACCCCATCTCTACAGAAATAAAAAATCAGTCGTGCATGGTGGCACACACCTGTAGTCCCAGCTACCCATGAGGCTGACGTGGGAGGTTCACCTGAGCCCAGGAGATTGAGGCTACAGTGAGTCATGATTGCGTCACTGCATTCCAGCCTGGGCAACAGTGAGAGACCTGGTCTCAAAACAACCCCCCCCACAAAAAAAAAATCAAAACTCCTTTAGCATTTAATATTTGACAAAGGCCACTCCTATGGTTTTTGTTTACAATAGCTTAGCAAATATCCATACAGATACTCCTCCCAGAGTTTCTGATATCTTGGAGGCATGTCTCACACAGAATGAATCAGAGCACTGATGAGAGGAAAAGAGAGAGAAGTGACTCATTTCCCACCGGGGGAGCACGGGGAACTCATGGAGAGCTCCTCATGTTCAGGTTTTGAAGGACAAGAAATGATAGTGCATTTGATTGGCTATGTCACGTGCCTCCTGGATGTGGCACTTCCTCGGCAGTATCTCCTGGAATGTCTGTAAGGTTGTAACATGTCTTTGTTATTTAAATTAGAAGAGTGAGTGCCTTCTGTTACTTGCAGCCAAGAGCATCCTAACCAAACAGCATGGTACACAGAGTCCACTGTGGCCTGCCCTCCAGGCTCCTCCCGCAGTATTGCTTCCTCCAGTTCCAAACTTCAGACCCAGAATTGCAAACCATGGTTTTTCATTTCACCAGGATTCTGAGCATAAAGTGACTTTTTCCCAGGATGCCCTTCTCCGTCTCTTTATTTGACAATGATCAATTCATCCTCCAAAATCAGCTTAGCAGACATCTCCTCCAGGAAGCCTTTTGTACCAGACCCAGCTTCTGGGTCACCCCAGATCCATTTGGTCCCATCTGCACTCCTGGGCCTCAGCCACTTGCCTTGTTTGTGAGTGTGTGTGTGTGCATGTGTGTGTGTTAGAGGCAGGGTCTTGTTCTATTGCCTAGGCTGGTGTGCCATGGTATGATCGGGGCTCACTGCAGCCTCAACCTCCCAGGGCTCAAGCAATCCTCCCACCTCAGCCACCTGAGTAGCTGGGACTACAAGTGTACACAACCCTGCCTGGCTAATTTTTTTTAAATAATTTTTTTGTAGAGACAGGGTCTCACTATGTTGCCCAGGCTAGCCTCAAATTCCTGGACTCTAGATTATCCTCCTGCTTCAGCCTCCCAAAGTGTTGGGATTCCAGGTGTGAACCATCACACCTGGCCTGCCTTGTTTCTTAACAAGAGCAGGTGATCCCTTGCTAGTGATCCCTAGCAAGAGATCACTCCATTTTCACAGCTGGAAAGGACTGACTGCTGCCACTCCTGCCATAGACTAAGGACCTCTTTGTGTGGTGCTGACCGATAAGCAGAGACCACTCACATGCACAGGCATGGACTTTTGGGGACTCTGGCTTCTTCATCAGCTGATGACATGGCTCGGAGTAGGGGTAGTAAATATCCTGTCGGCATCCTTTGACCAGCAAGAGACAGGAGAGGGGAAGAAGCCATCAGCTCAATTATTTGCCCTTTTTTTCTCCCCAACTGTTTAGAGATAAAGAGGCTCTGTGCAGTCTCTTTGAAGGGGAAGAGGAACCAGCTGTGTTTGCTGCATAACTTCCTTGGCTTGAACCACCCCTCATAAAAACACTCATAGGCAACCATGCTGTTAGGTTCTGTTTTCTGAGGATCTGGGCTAAGGAGCCTCCCCACCCCATGCTGCGACCACAAAATGAGTCTGGGTGGCAAGGGAGAGACACATTTGGATGATCTCAGACTCCAGCAGGGATAGTTAGAAGGATCATAGGAAACCTAAACAGCACTGCTTACTCAAGCCAGAAAAAGAGCTGTAAGGTCATTCAGGCCCTACGACAGCTTTTGTGCCCCCAAAATCAACTCCGATAGCCCACCATTCTTGGACTCAGCTATTTGGTTGCCTTGCTTCTTCCTACTCTCCCCTGACCCGCCGTGGTTTCCAGTGCTCCGTGACCTCTGCCTACTCTATAGCTTCTGCTGATTTATGGCTTCTGCTTAATTCAGAATTCTCCTTCCTCAGGGCTTCTGTGTTCCATTCATTCAGACTCCCCAAGAGAGAGGATCTGCTTGGGTTACTTGGTTGCCAGTCAGTATTGGGTGGCACTGTTGGCAAACTTGTGCATTGGGCTCCCTTGTTACTGGTGGCCCTGGTCCAGTCCTTTGAGAATAACTGTTTAGAAACATCTGCATCAACTTGACATTGCTGTGACATTTACAAAGGTGTGACTGATGGGCTCATCTCTCTAGGCACAGGTCAGTGGAGATAATCTCTAAATAAGGATATGCCTGGTCAAATATTAAACATGCAAGGTGATTTAAAAAATAATTTTTTTTTGTAGAGATGGGATTTTGCTCTTTTGCCTAGACTGGTCTCAAGCAATGCTCCCATCTTGGCCTCCCAAAATGCTGAGATTACAGGTGCCAGCCACCTCACCTGGCCAAAAGGAGATTTTTTAAATAAAATAATTGTCAAAAGTCTAAGTTGCCTGTGAATTGCATATGACATGACCTACGTAATAGTCTTGTAGGCTGGGTACAGTGGCTCACACCTGTAATCCCAGCACTTTGGGAGGCCAAGGCAGGCGAATCACCTGAGGTCAGGAATTCGAGACCAGCCTGACCAACATGGAGAAACCCCGTCTCTACTAAAAATACAAAATTAGCCAGGCATGGTGGCGCATGCCTGTAATCCCAGCTACTTGGGAGACTGAGGCAGAAGAATCGCTTGAACCCGGGAGGCAGAGGTTGTGGTAAGCTGAGATTGCACCATTGTACTCCTGCCTGGGCAATAAGAGTGAAACTCCATCTCAAAAAAAAAAAAGTCTTATATAGTAGAACCAACAGGAAATTTTAAATAACAAGCCAGCAACAGGTCATTTATCACAGGTAGTTTGAGAATCACTGGGAAGGCTGCAGTAAAGGAATCTGAGCGGAACTTCCAGAAATAACTTTTAAGCCACAGAGCAGAAACTGGGCCACCAAGGAAGCTGCCGCCTCTGTCCCCACCAGGAAACTGCCTGCAGAAGCAGGGCCCCTGCTCCAGCTGCAAATTTCAGGACCATCCCACTTCTGCCGCCAGCCACACTAGCAAAGCGGATGTCTCGGGCAGCTCCTGTCTTCGTGCCAGAAAATGTGGGAATGTGTTTTGCTTTCCAGCTCCTGCTGTAGAAGCTCCCTAGAGGAAAGCCGAAACGAATGGCTAGCAAATGGAGCTACGCTGTCCATTCAAAAATTCTACACTTCAGTGACAACAGGACTGGTGTCCTGTCCCGCAAGTGGTCACATGCTCCTTGACCACAAGCATGTGCACATTTTGTTTGTATTACCTGGAATGGTCTCCTTGAATTTCTGCTGGTCAAAAATCCTATTCCTTCCTTCATTCATTCAATAGCCCTCTGTAAAGTACCAGGCATGGAGCAGGCTACTGGGGATACAGAAATGAATATGGCAAAGCCCCTGACTTCAAGAGCCTCATCACCTGGTTAGGGAAATAGACACGAACATAAACTACACCGCTCTTTTGCTTTCTCTCCTATAAAGCCGTTTACAATGTAAAAGAGTGAAGTACAGGGAGGAAGAGTCCAGCTCTGGAGTCCATACACAGCTGTGTGCCTTTTTTTTTCTTAATTTTTTGAGACAGGGTCTCTCCTTCTCACCCAAGCTGAAGGACAGTGGTGCAATCACAGCTCACTGCAGGCTCACCCTCCCAGGCCCAAACGATCCTCCTGCCTCGGCCTCCTGAGTAGCTGGGACCACAGGTGCACACCACCACACCCAGCTAATTTGTTTTTTTAAAGACAGGGTCTCACTATGTTGCCCAGGCTGGAGGGTGATTTTTATTTTTATTTATTTATTTTCGGAGATGGGGTCTTGCACTGTTGCCCAGGCTGAGTGCAGTGGCACGATTTCAGCTCACTGCAACCTCCGCCTCCCGGGTTCAATCGATTCTCATGCCTCAGCCTCCTGAGTAGCTGCGATTACAGGCATGTGCAACCACGCCCAGCTAATTTTTGTATCTTTAGTTGAGACAGGGTATTACCATGTTGGCCAGGCTGGTCTCAAACTCCTGACCCCAAATGATCCACCCCACCTCAGCCTCCAAAAGTGCTAGGATTATAGGCATGAGCCATTGTTCCCAGTCCCTGGAGTGTTTTTTAATAAATTACTTAACCTCTCTTGGCCTCACTTTTCTCATATGTGAATGGCAATAATAATAGCACCTGCCTCACTGGACTCTAGCAGCATGCCTGGCACATTACTGAGTTGGCTTTCTTTTCTTTTTAGGGGATCTCTATTTTACAGCAAGGAAATCTTTTGAAGAAATCCATAACTTAGACACATGACCACATATAACAGCAAAGGAGGCTGGGAAATATACTCATTACCCTAGATTCTATGTGTCTTGCTAAACATAAGAGTTTCATTACTATAAAAAAGAAAGAGAATAAATATTAGGGGACACTCATCAGCCTTTGCCATAGCAGGCAACCAACGGTATCTGCTCCTTGAGCCTCTGTTAGATCAGTCCCATGCTAATTGTGATTTCTAATTAAATGTATTTTCAAATATATTGTAAGTTGTTTTGAGAGCAGGGTCCATGTCTGGCATAGGTGCTCAATTACTAATTGTGGAATGACTAGCTGAACAAAAGAAGGAATTAATCTTATTCAGAAGTCTAGCAAAGTAGCCTGGATTGTTAAAGAACCTTTCATTACAAAAATGCCCTTCCCTGGTCTCCATTTTAGAGGCTATCGTCTCTATAAGAGTCATGAATAATGAAACCAACATCGGTCAAAGGAAACCTTTGGTGTGGCAGAGATGAAGGGCCATGAGAGAGCTAATGAGTCTGTAATGCAATTTGGTGCCAATAAACTGGTACAATATTAACTCCAAGGCCATGAGATTTACACTATAAAGCCAACACAATTAAAGACTAAGAACCTGATCCCCCACCTGCTCCAGTTCTTCTGACTCCAGTGATTTTATGGATGCCGACTTCCCGCTGACATTGTCTGGTGATGTCATGGTGAGAATTTTGACAGTCATTAAATTTCTGCCTGGAGGGCCAACAGGACCAAAGAAACTCAGAAGTGAGTGGGACATAAAGTCACCAAGGACCAGAAAGCCACTGTCTACAAAGTTAACATGTCAAATACGAGACCCCGCTCTTCCTGGTCTCCTGCTAGCATTGTGGTGGTAAGAGCCAGCTGTCTTGAGCATTTACTAGGGGACAGGCAATGTTCTAATTACGCACTCAATCAGCCCTCACAACAAAGAACAATGTTATGGGCCGGGCACAGTGGCTCACTCCTGTAATCCCAGCACTTTGGGAGGCCAAGGCGGGTGGATCATGAGGTCAGGAGTTTGAGACCAGTCTGACCAACATGGTGAAACCCTGTCTCTACTAAAAATACAAAAATTGTCTGGGCATGGTGGTGTGTGCCTGTAATCCCAGCTACTAGGAAGGCTGAGACAGGAGAATTGCTTGAACCTGGGAGGTAGACGTTGCAGCGAGCTGAGATTTCACCACTGCACTCCAGCCTGGGCAACAGAGCAAGACTCCATCTCAAAAACAAACAAACAAACAAACAAACAAACATGATGGACATGCACCACCACTCCCCACTAATTTTTTAATGTTTTACAGAGATGAGGTCTCACCCTATTGCTCAGTCTAGTCTCAAACTCCTGAACTCAGGTGATCCTCTCACCTC
This sequence comes from Plecturocebus donacophilus, assembly GCA_004027715.1. Taxonomy (NCBI): domain Eukaryota; kingdom Metazoa; phylum Chordata; class Mammalia; order Primates; family Pitheciidae; genus Plecturocebus; species Plecturocebus donacophilus. The sequence continues at coordinate 16,456 of PVKP010022980.1, read as the reverse complement.
AGCCTCTCAAAGGGCTGGGATTGTTGGCATGAGCCCCCTTGCTGGCCAGTAGGTTCTATCTTTATCCTCATTTTGCAGATAGGGAAACTGAAGCATTGGCAGGCTACATACATTGCATGCGATCAGGCTGCCAGATTCAAAACTATACCTCCTACATTATACCTTTAATCACCCTACACACTGCGTCAAGTTTTTCCGAATAAATGCCTATTATTTTCCAAATAAACGTCTGATGCTTTTTTTCCTTGGTTTTAGGCAATAGAAACAAAATAAGACAGATGACGGGAATTTTTTTTTTTGTAAAGCTCAATTTACAGTGGAGTCTTGCCTTGCAGGTCAGGGACATTTCTAAGTCAGCACGTAGAAAATGAAATTTGTATTTACTTCAAATTACCCTTGATATATCAGCGTGAGAGATTGAATTACACATTTGTCAAAACTCAATGAATGGTCCACTTTAGACCTGTACATTTCATGGTATCTAAATTTTATCTTAAAAAGTCATAAACACATAGTGGATTCTAGTGAGTGATATGCATGCTGAAGGCTTAGCGGTAAAGTATACTGACCTCAGCAATTGCTTTTAAAATGCATCAAAAAATAAGATGAATTGATGAGTGAAGAGGGGGTGGATAAAGGAATAGACATGAGATAAGGCCTGTTGAGTTAAACATTCATGGTACAATCTAGGTTGTGAGTATATGGGTGTTCACTGCACAGTTCTTTCCATTTCTCTGTATGTTTGGGGGAAAATGTAAATATGATGTTAAGGGAGGCTGCTCAGTTGAGCATTTGATGAAGGAGTTATTTGAATTTAGGAGCCAAGTTGTGTATAATACATACCTTTAAGCACTCAGCAAAGTGTGATGCTCACAATGTGAGATAATGTCAGACCAGCAATGAAGACTGCGAGACCTGGTCTATCCTAGATTCCATGTGTCCTGCTAAAGGTAAGTGTTTCATTACCATAAAAAAAAAAAAAGACCGGGCGCAGTGGCTCACGCCTGTAATCCCAGCACTTTGGGAGGCCAAGGCGGGCGGATCACGAGGTCAAGAGATTGAGACCATCCTGGCCAACATGGTGAAACCCCGTCTCTACTGAAAATACAAAAAATAGCCGGGCATGGTGGCACGTGCCTGTGGTCCCCGCTACTTGGGAGGCTGTGGCGGAAGAATCGCTTGAACCCAAGAGGCGGAGGTTGCAGTGAGCCAAGATTGGGCCACGGCACTTCAGCCTGGTGACAGAGCAAGACTCCGTCTCAAAAAAAAAAAAAACAAATATTGAGGGGCATGATCCCTTTACATCAGCAAAAGAATGAAGGAGATTGCTAACAATATTTAAAGCATTCTCGGCTGGGTGTGGTGGCTCACACCTGTAATCCCAGCACTTTGGGAAGCCAAGGAGGCAGATTACTTGAGCTCAGGAGTTTGAGATCAACCTATGCAACATGGCGGAACCTGTCTCTACAAAAAATACAAAAATTAGCTGGATGCAGTAACATGTGCCTGTAATCCCAGCTACTCAGGAGGCCGAGATGGGAGTTTTCCTTGAGCCCAGGAGGTTGAGGCTGCAGTGAGCTGTGATTGCACCACTGCACTCAAGCCTGAGTGACAGAATGAGACCCTGTCCATACATACATACATGCATGCACACAAACATACATACATAAAATAAAGCATTCTTTCCCTTCCCCAAAGCATTTTTGTTTGGGTAGGTGAATTCCAATAATTTAAATCTGCATGGGATGTGGTTTCAGTATAGTTCTTTCAAAAATCTGTCCTTTTTGGATAATTTGTTCCAGAAGAAGACAGCTGTCCCGTTGTAAGGGCACTCAAGGACCCCTGTGGGGAGGCCCACATGCTGAAAAACTGAAGCTGCTGCCAGCAATCAGCACTAACATGCTAGGTGTGTGCCAAGCCATACTGGAATCACTTCTGCCAGCCCCAGTCAAGCCTTCAGATAATGCAGCCCCAGTTGAGGTCTTGACTGCAACCTCATGAGAGATCCTGAGCTACAGTCACTCAGTGAAGCTGCTTCCAGGCTTCTGATTCACAAAAGCTGTGTGAGATAATAAATGTTTATTGTTTTAAGCCACTAAAAAATACTCTAAGAGTATACACTTCTACTCTGTTGGACATGAAAATAACCGTTTTCTTCTAGGGGGAAATGGATACTGATAGTCAAAGCAGCTTCTCTTCTCTCCTTAAGTCCTAACTTAGTAAAATGAAAAGTTGGCAATTCTAGGTTAATTCCTCAAATACTTTACATTCTGCCACTCAAAAAATGTGGACAGGGCTTTTGTCTGCTTTGTTCCTTGTCACCTGTCCAGTGCCTAGCATAGATAGTCACTCACCAAATAAATACTTGTTGAATTAATTTTAATGCTTCCTGAAATCTAAAATGTTTGGGGGAAAGAAAAACCTGCATCAACACACCAGAAGTCAGTAAATGATTACTAAATACATGGATGGTTAGACAGATGTCCCTAAACTATAGCCCAGCCACACACAGACATCCTGTGTCTATGTGTCCATGGACATAGTTGTCCCAGCCTCCCACCCAGCAGGAACAGAACCACATCCCATCCAGGATTCCCTTTATTGCAAGTAGCCCTCCATCAATTTCATCCCAAGGAGGGAAAGAATTGCTCCTCTATATTCTCAAAAGCCAAGAGGACCCTGTGTGTTTTGACACCCCAGAAAAGGGTCACTTGACATTTGCATCTTTCTGGTGGAGAAGGAAGAAACTCTGCACCAGTGGATGGAAACACAGCAAAGAAGAAGCTCTGAACCATCGTATTTCCTGCTCTCCAGATAGGCACAGGAAATTCTGCCACCCACTTACTGAGACCTTATTTCTTGGCACATGGGTGCATCCACAGTTCATGATTCAACTCATACTTAACAGTTGTCTACATTCTTGAGCCCTTGCTATGTGTCAAGCACTGTGCTTTGCATATGCATTATTACTAAAACTCACGGCCAGTTTTTGTTTTGTTTGGAGATAGTCTTGCTCTGTCAACCAGGCTGGACTACAGTGGCACAAATATAGCTAACTGCAGCTTCGACCTCCTGGGCTCAAGTGATCCTCCCACCTCAGGTTGTCAACTAGCTGGGATTGCAGATGCATGCCACCATGTCCGGCTAATTTTTTAGCTTTTTGCAGACAGGGATCTCACCATGTTGCCCAGGCTGGTCTTGAACTCCTTGACTCATGTGATCCTCCCACCTTGGCCTCCCAAAATGTAATGGCCAATTTTTAAGGTTGATATTAACATAATCACCCATTTTACAGATGAGAAAACTGAAATTCAGAAGGATTCTAAAATGTATCTGTGTGCATCTAAATAAGGGCAGATGGAACCAAAACTTAAACTCAGTTCCACCTGACTCCCACACCAGTGCCCTTACCACTACCTCATGAGGATTCTTTGAATTGAATATCAAAGTGGGTGGCATTGTCCTTGGGTCTATTTTACATATGAGAATGAAAATTGAGACCATAAATTCAAGCTTTCATCAATTACTATTATGGAGTTAGAACACTCCAGTGGATGTCTCTTATTTCATCCTCTTTGGCATTCTTTCTCTCTTCTTCTGGTGACAGCACCCTGATTTTTCTCCATACCTCACCAGTTCTCAGTTCATTGATCTGGCCTTGGCCAACTCCAGGAAAAAACACATGACCCAGGCCTGTCCACTACCCCCCTACTCACTGTGTGTTTGAGAGTTGGGAAAGTGATCCAAGTTGATCCAATAAGAGAGTATCAGTCAGCTTCTACTGCATAACAAACATCCCCAAACTTAAAGTCTTCAATAGGCCAGGCGCAGTGGCTCATGCTGGTAATCCCAGCACTTTGGGAGGCCAAGGTGGGTGGATCACCTGAGGTCAGGAGTTCAAGACCAGCTGACAAATATGGTGAAACCCTGTCTCTACTAAAATTACAAAAATTAGCCAGCATGGTGGTGTGCTCCTTGGGAGGCTGAGGCAAAAGAATTTCTTGAACCCAGGAGGTGGAGGTTGCAGTAATCTTGAGATCACACTACTGTACTCCAGCCTAGGCCACAGAGCGAGACTCCATCTCAAAAAAAAAAAAAAAAAAAAGTCTTCAATAACAAATATTTATCATTTTTTATAATTCTATGGGTTGCCAGAGTGGTTCTTCTGGCCTAGGCCAACTCAACTGATCTGTGTGGTCTCTTGGTGGCTTGGCTGGAGCTGAGCGGTCTAGGATGTCCTCACTCCCATGTCTGGTGGTTGGTAAGCTGGCTGGTCTAGGGGTTCCACACCTGGGGCTGCTTGTCTCTGCTCCATGTAATTTCCCACCCTCCAGTAGGCCATTCCAGGCTTGTTTGTGTGATGTAGCATTCAAAGAGATCCAAAGCAAAGGCTGAAAATCATGTTGTCTCAGGTTTGAAACTCAGACATCATCACTGTCACTTTTACCACATTCTATTGTTCAAAGCAAGTCACAAATCCAGCCCAGATGCAGGGACGGGAGTAATACACGCTACCTCATAGTGGAAGGGGCAGCTTAGCCTAAGCACCTTCTTTGCCACTCCATGCTCTGACCATCAGCTTGACAAAATGCCAAGTTGCCTTTGTGTACCTGCCACTTGAACACAGAGGTCCTTCACTTTTCCTTCTTTGTTGAGGGCGCTTTGTGAGCAAAGAAGGAGTGAATTCAGCTCTCTTTTCATAGCCCTATCTAAAGGTCAGCCTTTTTTCTGTGGCTGGAAGTGACCTACGACACACTGTGTGCTTAAAAGCGATGGGTCATTAGCCCTGCCCTCGTGTTAGGGCTGTGCAGAGCACACAATCCACCTTCCTTTTCCTCTGCAAAGCCACCTGAGGCTTGATTTGATGTGTTTCATTTCTGACCCCGCATGAAGGACCACCTCAACACCTGCATCCTTTAGGAGGCTTTGAATAATATCCACCCTGGCAATCATCTGGGGTGCCCAGTCCACACTCTACCCAGTGGGAAGCTGGTGTTCACTTTGCGTAAGTAAAAACGCAAAGCCCAAACTAGGCACAGCTTATCTTAACCACACAGAGGGATGGAAAAGGCAGGCCTCTATGCTTACTCAGAGTTATTTTAACAGAATGATCCTTGTCCTGCTATGTGACTTTTGTTCACCTAACAGGTATTTGTGTTTATTATAGATAATTCATTCAATATTCACTGATTCAACGAATAATGATTGTCCATTTTCTGTTGCTTATTACAGAATACTGGAAACTGGGTAATTTACAAGGAAAACTAATTTATTACTTACAGTTACGGAGGCTGAGAAGTCCAAGGTTAAAGGGCTACTCAAGGGCAAAAGGGTTGAGTGTGCTAGCTCAGATCTCTCTTTCTCTTCTTATAAAGCCACCAGTTCTAAAGTCTGTAGTCCCAGATACTCAGGAGGCTGAGGCAGGGGAATTGCTTGAACACGGGAGGCAGAGGTTGCAGTGGGCCAAGATGGCACCACCGTACTCCAGCCTGGGCAACAGGAGCAAAACTCTGTAAAAGGAAGAAGGAAGGAAGGAAGGAAGATAGGGAGGGAGGGGAGAGAAGACAGAAAGAGAGGGGAAAAGGCGGAGGGGGGAC
>PVKP010022980.1:0-10759 GCA_004027715.1 Plecturocebus donacophilus | reverse complement strand
AGAAAGAAGAGAGGGAGAGAAGGAAGGAAGGAGGGAGGGAGGGAGGGAAGGAAGGAAGAAAGAAGGAAGGAAGGAAGGGGAAGGGAAGGGAAGAAAGAGAGAGAGAGAATTTTTCTTTGAACACTATCAGATCCCTCAACAAACAATATCATCACCTATACCCTTCTTGGTTACCTTAAGAAGTATGGACATGTAAAGTATATTTTATGTTCATATGCTTTGAGCAATCCCAATAACTTTCAGTTTCCTAATTTCACATGTGATAAACCTCCAAATGCTTCAAACAGGTCCATGGTCCTTCTGACCTTTAAATGAAACCATTATAAACTGTTGTAGATCTGAGAGGGAGACAGTGATTCCCATGAGTGGAGGATTATCCTTCAAAATGTCTCTACCTGTCAAGGAAATGGATTTGAAAGCAATGCAAGGAGGTGAAACAGCAGGTTTTTAAATTAATTAGATGTTGAGGACGAGGCTGAAGAAAGAGTCAGGAATACATGCTAGTCTCTAGTTTAGGTAACTGGGTGGAACTTTCAATCCCCAGTTGCTGGAATTCTATCTGGCACAGGGCACAGGCTAAGTCAATGTTTGTGAATTTAAAAAATCTTCTTCCCCTGAAACCAATCACTTCCCTCCACTTCCTTATTTTTGTCCTATATTTTGATTGTTTTTCTAGCCATTTAGCCTGAAACTCATCACTGACTCATCTTGAGGTCCTGTATTTGTTGGGGTTCTCTGGAGAAACAGAATCACAGAACCAACCAGATGCGTACACACACACACACAGAGAGAGGAGAGAGAGAGAGAGAGAGAGAGAGAGAGAGAGAGAGAGAAATTTATTTTACTTATTTATTTTTTTCTGAGACGGAGTCTTGCTCTGTCACCCAGGCTGGAGTGCAATGGTGCAATCTCGGCTCACTGCAATCTCTGCCTCCCGGGTTCAAGCAATTCTCCTGCCTCAGCCTGCCAAGTAGTTGGGACTACAGGTATGTGCCACCACGCCCGACTAATTTTTTGTATCTTTAATAGAGATGGGGTTTCACTATGCCGGCCAGGCTTGGTTTCAAACTCCTGACCTCGTGATCCGCCCATCTCAGCCTCCCACAGTGGTGGGATTATAGGCATGAGCCACCTCGCTTGGCTGAGAGAGAGAAATTTATTATAAAGAATTTGCTCTTGTACTGAAGTGTAGCCAGAGAGAAAAAAAAAACAGAATTTGCTCAGGGCAACTGTGAAAGCTGAGAAGTCTGAAGATCTGCAACCTGCTAGCTGGAGACCCAGGAGAGCTGATAGTGTCGTTCCAGTCCAAAAGTCACTGACTTGAGCCAGGCACAGTGGCTCGCGCCTATAATCCCAGCACTCTTGGAGGCCGATGCAGAGGTGGATTGCTTAAGTCCATGTATTAGTATGTTCTCATGCTGCTAATACATATTGGAGACTGGGTAATTTATAAAGGAAAGTGGTTTAGCTGGGTGCAGTGGCTCACGCCTGTAATCCCAGCACTTTGGGAGGCCAAGGAAGGCAGATCACAAAGTCAGGAGTTCCAGACCAGCCTGACCAACATAGTGAAACCCCATCTCTACTAAAAATACAAACAATTAGCTGGGCTTTGTGGTGGGCACCTGTAATCCCAGCTACTTGGAAGCCTGAGGCAGGAGAATCACTTGAACCCGAGAGGTGGAGGTTGCAGCAAGCCAAGATTGCACTATTGCACTCCAGCCCAGGCAACAATGCGAGAATCCATCTCAAAAAAAAAAAAAAGAGTTTTAATTGACTCTCAGTTTTGCATGGCTGGGGAGGCCTGACGAAACTTACAATCATAGTGGAAGGGAAAGCCAACATGTTCTTCTTCACATGGCAGCAGGAGAGAGAAGAATGAGTGCCCAGTGGAGTGGGGAGTCCTTTATAAAAGCATCAGATCTCATGAAGACTAACTCACTATCACAAGAACAGGATGGGGGAAATCACCTCCATGATTCAATTTTCTCCACATGGTGCCTCCCATGACATGTGAGAATTATGGGAACTACAATTCAAGATGGGATTTTAGTGGGGACACAGCCAAACCGTATCAGTCCAGGAGTTCAAGACCAGTCTGGGCAACATGGTGAAACCCCATCTCTACAAAATAATAATAATAATAATAATACAAAAATTAGCCAGGCATGGTGGCGCATGCCTGTAGTCCCAGCTACGCAGGTGGCTGAGGTGGGAGAACTGCTCGAGTCTGGCAGGCAGAGGTTGCAGTGAGCCAAGATCACACCAAGATCACTGAACTCTAGCCTGGTTGACAGAGTGACACCCCACTTCAAAAAAAAACAACAGCAGCAAAAGTCACTGACTTGAGACCCAAGAAAGACCAATGTTTCAGTTCAAGTTTGAAAGCCAGGAAGAAAACAGTGTCCCAGCTTGAAGGCTGTCAGACTGGAGGGATTCCCTCTTAGCCTTTTTGTTCCATTCGGACCTTCAATTGATTGGACTGGGCTCATCCACATTAGGAAGAGCAGTCAGCCTTACTCAATCTATTGACTATAATGTTCACCTAATCCAAAAATACCCTCACAGACACAGCCGTAATAATGTTTGACCAAACGTCTGGACATCCTGTGGCCCAGTCAAGTTGACACATAAAATTAACCAGCCCAGATCCTTTCCAATGAATTACTAACATCTGTTCTTTTCTGGAGAGTTAATTTCTATCCTGGCAGGAAAGAAAGGCACACAGAAAAGAGACGAATTGAAGAGAAGTGAACGAGGGGACTGGTCAGAAAGGTCAGCACAGGATGAAGGGAACTTGAGATTGAAGGATGGTGATGCTTCCAAGGACCTGCAACTGTAGGAAGATGCTATGACCTGTGGATTGAGGAGGCATGCAGAGGAGGTGGACTAGGCACTCACTGTCTAAAGAACTTAATACATTAATGTTTAAATAAAGCTTTATTGAGATATAATTATATACTATACAATTCACCAATTTAAGGTGCACATTCAGAGTCCTGCAACCATTACCACAGTCTATTTTAGAGCATTTTCATTGCTCCAAAGGTAAATTTTGCACCCTTTGCCATTAGTCTCTGATGCCTCCATTCCTTCTAGCCCTAGGCACTCACTGATCTTTTTTTTTTTTTTTTTTTTTGAGACAGAGTTTCACTCTGTCACCAGGCTGGAGTGCAGTGGCATGATCTCGGCTCACTGCAACCTCCACCTCCCATGTTCAAGCGATTCTCCTGCCTCAGCCTCCCAAGTAGCTGGGATTACAGGCATGCACCACCACACCCTGCTCATTTTTATATTTTTAGTAGAGATGGGGCTTCGCCATGTTGGCCAGGCTGGTCTCACCTGACCTCGGTTGATCTGCCCACTTCAGCCTCCCAAAAGTGTTGGGATTATAGGCATGAGCCACCACACCTGTGCAGGTCTTTCTATCTCTATAGATTCGCCTATGCCGGGCATTTTAGGTAAATGGAGTCATGAAATAGGTGGTCTTTTCTGACTGGTTTCCGTCACTTAGCATATTGTTTCCAAGGGCCATCCACGACAACCCAGGTGTTCTCATTTTACAAATAAGACTATTAGAGGTTGGGTAACACCTGGTAAGTGGTAAGCAAGGATTCTTCTCCCATCCCCACCACTGACGGTGTAGCCCATTACGCTATGCTGCCTCTGGGAAACCCATAGAGCTCTGACCCAGGTCTTCATGCACCCTCAAGACGAGCACTACAGAAACATACCCCACTGGGTTCCGTCTTCCTGTCTCCAGACCATCCTGACCCCACTGTTTAATTGATATGCACTCTCAAGTCCTAACTACATCTTGACCCCCTGGCTCAGGGGACATCAAGCCTTTTGATCTGCCCAACAACCGTTCTGTCTTCTGGGACAGGACTTTGGCTTCCTCTGTGGGAACCACCCCTATCCCACTCTCAGCCGGAGGAGCAGGACAGGGCTTGGGTGCAGTTTAACCCACTCCACCTGCCGCAGGAGCAACCATGTGACCAGGCCAGGCCAATGAGAGCACCACAGGCCTCCGCAGTTCACAGTGATTAGAGGGGCAGGAATGTAACCTGATTAGGAAAAGTAAGGATAGAGGTAGAGAAGGAGTGTGTGTTGTGGATTCCAGTGGTTTCCTGTGCTCTGCAGAAGCAAGAGGAAGAGACTGTCATCTTTCTTGTGGATGGAGGAGTGTTAAGATGTCCTGTATAGAAATGCTATGGCCATTTTGCTGCCATAGGTAAGGAGGACCACGGGGGAAGTGTGGGGAGGACAGGGGGGGTTATTGTGAGCCTAATATCAACACTGTGGAAAGCAGTGAGGAGCGAGAAAGAGAAAGAAAAGTCAAATGTTTGGTTTCAGTTCCTGGATCAAGCAATACCTGAAGAAAGAGGCCTCTGGATCCTTGATTTAGCAAAGCTAGTAACTTCCTATTAGAAGCAAAGATGGCTCACATCTGTAATCCCAGCACTTTAGGAGTCCAAAGCTAGCAGATCACTTTAAGCCAGGAGTTCAAGACCACCCTGGCCAACATGGTGAAACCCTGTCTCTACTAAAAATACAAAAATTAGCTGGGCGTTGTGGCAGGTGCCTGTAATCCCAGCTACTTGGGAGGCTGAGGCAGGAGAATTGCTTGAACCTGGAAGGCGGAGGCTGCAGCGAGCTACGATGGTGCCACCATACTCCAAAGAAGCAAAGGTGAAATGTTTTGTGCTGCTTCTAAATGACAGAAGGGGGAAATTGAATTTCATGTTCTAAAATTCTTTTATTCCTCAGCACTTAGAATCATGTGTGCCCTTAGAGCAGCTAAATGAATAACTTCAATAATTATTCTTTAAATGCCCACGTGGTCTTATTTAAACACACAGAGCATCAGCACGTAAGTAAATGCAACGGGTGTCATTTCCATGCAGGTTTTTCTTTTTCTTTTCTTTTTATTGTTGCAATAAAGCCACTTGGAAATTAGGCATGGAAAATACCATACAGAGGCTACTGCCCCCAGCAGAAAGGGAAGCATGGCTGTTTGTCATTCTTTCCACCTGGCAAAGACAGCTTGGTCTGAAGCATGTTTCCAGCTGTCACAGCAATGAATAGGTTGCAGAAAATTGGAACAACAGGTCATATCTCAGCAGAAAACAGTGCAGCAAAGGTGGGACAGAATGGACATCCTGAATCAGCCCAGGCAAGCAGGATGTCAGGTGGGGAAAGTGCATCCAGGCAGGGGCAGATTTAGGATGTAGGCTTTTGTGGAATTAAACCATTGCTTCTTCTTTTTAAAAAATTATTATTATTGGCTGGGTGAGGTGGCTCACGCCTGTAATCCCAGCACTTTGGGAGGCTGAGGTGGGCGGATCACCTGAGGTCGGGAGTTCAAGACCAGCCTGACCAACATGGTGAAACCCCATCTCTACTAAAAATACAAAATTAGCTGGGCATGGTGGCACATGCTGTAATCCCAGCAACTTGGGAGGCTGAGGCAGGAGAATTGCTTGAACCCAGGATGTAGAGGTTGCAGTGACCTGACATCACATCATTGCATGCCAGCCTGGGCAACAAAAGCGAAACTCCATCTTAAAAAATATATATATTAATTATATTACCAATGTAATATATAATATGTTAATAATATTTTTAAGAGGAAGTCTTGGTCTGTCACCCAGGCTGGAGTGCAGTGGCACCATCTCGACTCACTGCAGCCTCCACCTCCCAGGTTCAAGCTATTCTCCTGCCTCAGCCTCCTAAGTAGCTGAAATTACAAGCACCCTCCACTACACCCAGCTAATTTTTGTATTTTTAGTGGAGACGGGGTTTCACCATGTTGGTCAGGCTGGTCTCGAACTCCTGACCTCAAGTAATCCGCCCACCTCAGCCTGCCAAAGTGTTGGGATTACAGGCGTGAGCCACCGTGCACGACCAGATTTAATATTATTGAGATAGGGTCTCTCTGTGTTGCACAGGCTGGTCTCAAATTCCTGAGCTCTAGTGATCTGCCTGCCTCAGCCTCCCAAAGTGCTGGAAACTGCACCCAGCTTAAACGACTGCTTCTTAATCAGGGCTACACATCAGAGGTCCTGTGTGAGTTTTTATAATATGTTCATTCCTTAGTCTGAGCCCCATAGCTTCTGCTTCAGTTGGACTGGATAGAGCAGGAGCATCTGTAGTTTTTTTTAAATTTAATCCCGAGTTTATTCCGACAGGAATGCCCAGTTAAAAATCCAGATTAAACATTAGGATATTCTAATTTTGGAAATAAAATTGGAATTTTTTTAAGTGGAGGGAAGAAAGTGTCATGAAGAGAAATTCTCAAAAAGAAAAAAAAAAAAACTTTGGGAGACTGAGGCAGGATGGCTTGAGGCCAGGAGTTCAAGACCAGCCTGGGCAGCATAGTGAGACTTCACTCAAAATAAAAATAAAAATTAGATGGGCATGGTGGCTCACGCCTGAAACTCCAGCACATTAGGTGGCTGAGGAGGGAGAATCGCTTGATCCTAGGAGTTCGAGGCTGCAGTATGGTTAGCATGAGCAACAGAGCAAGACCCTGTCTCTTAAAAAGAAAGAAATCAGGGCAGCCCCTTGGATGTTGTTTGATACCTGAAGCTGGTTTTTTTCACGTGGCTCCCCTAGATAGAGACTAATCGCCCCTGTTTTCCTGTTTCCCTTTTCTGGGAAAATAAAAAAATGTATCCACCGGGATAGGACATCCGAGACAGGAGGGCAGCACAGACTTGAACTGCCAGTCGAGCCCTCTGCCTCTGGCCGTGCACACACGTGACATCAGTTCCTGTTCAGCAGCGGACATCGCGGCGCGGGATGACTGGGGCCAGATTATCACATGTATCATATAGAATGCGCAGCAATGACCCGGCACTCCCGCCGGGCGTTGTCCAGCCGACCTTGCAACGGAGCCTGGCGGGGCTCCCAGAGTGGGGCGCGGGCGCCCTCTGCTGGACACAGGCGGGCGCCACGGGCCCGAGACCTTCCTTACCCTTGGCGCGCCCGGGAGCGGATCTCCCTATGCGATCCAGGATCAAAGGACCTGTAGTATTTGGGCTCAGCCCCGCAAGGCTGCAGTTTCAGAGGCAGGAGTGGGAGGACGCACGTCCCGGGGCCAGAGGCACCTTTTCAAGCTCTGAACACATGAGATGGGAAAGTGCTCTGAGCTCCGGTATGCTTCTCGGGAACCCGCAGAAGCCAGACATCGGCGGTGTTGAGGCTGAAGCTCCGCTTTGAAAGGTGTCTTTGGTTTCCCTAAGTTGGGAAAGGTCGTGTTTTTTTTTTTTTTTTGGCCTCGAGTCACCTGGATCAAGCGATCTTAAGGAGGACCTTACTGAGGGTCCCGCGTTTTTAGCAAATTATCAGAGGTATGGGATCTCCAAAAGGGTTAAAACCTTAAGTTCACACTTCCTTCCCAAGGCTCCCTCCTCCTGAAAGATGGTCCTCCTAAACATTACGGGCCCCCAAAAGCCTGTGTTAGAAGTAACCCAGGCTGGGCATGGTGGCTCATGCCCATAATCTCAACTACATGGGAGGCTGAGGCCAGAGGATCGCTTGAGCCTGGGAGTTTGAGGCTGCAGTGAGCTATGATCACCCCACTGCCCTCCAACCTGGAGGACAGAGGGAGGCCCTGTCTCGGGGAGGGGGAAAAAAGGCAACCCAGATGTCCACCGATAGGCAAAAAGAGAAGATAAGTAGAGAAAGAGTGGCTTAGTGGTTAAGTTTGCAGCCTCCGGAACCAGGTCAAGGAGGTTCTAGCACAAGACTGGACTAGGGGTAGGGCAGAAGCTGGATAGGGTCAGCAGTGGTTGCCATGGAAGGGCATGGCAGCCAATTAAAGGAACGAGGTGGAGTTCTATGAATTGACTTGGGAAGATGGCCAGTGTAGATCACCGAGTGAAATGCACAAATTGCAGATCAAATGCATAATATTCCATTTGGAGAACAATACAAACCCAAACATGTATGTGGATAAAAGATTTCTAAAAGCCATCTGGAAAGATGTACATTGAATTACTAATAGTGGTCCCTTCTAGGGAATGTTTGGAAGAAGAGCCTTTTTTGTTTCTTTTTCTCTCTCTTTTTTTTTTCTACTTACATGCAGTTTATATTTTATTTTGAGGCCAGTTATTACTTTTGGAGGTGGAAAAAAGGAAAAAATGCCCTTGGCAACCTGCAATGGCAGGTTGCTACTAGCTTATCTCAAAGGAAGGAAATTGGTCACAGAGTTTGCTGTTAATCAGCAGTCTACAGGGAGATTTACTTGTCACTATAAACACCCTTTAGCACTGCTGGAATATTTTCCCATGTGCATACATCCATTATTTATTTTTTAAAAAGTTTTAATTTTTAAAAAAACAGGGCAATTTAATCTTGTCTTTAGTCCAATAAAAATGTATGTCACATCAGGTACTCTACTAAGCCCTGAAGACATGGAAATGATCGAGTTGGTGTCTGCCTTCCAGAAGTTTATGGTGTGGCTCAATGCATCTCACACTTCAATGTGCTTCCACATCAGCTGGAGCTGTTGTATTGGTTATCTGTTGCTGCGTAACAAATGACCCCAACACTCAGCAGCTGGAAACATTTATCTAAAATAGCTGCAGTAAGTAATTCAGGAGTGACTTACTGGGTGATTCTGGCTTCGGGTCGCTCAGGAGGTTGGAGTCCTCGTGTTGGGGGCTGCAGTCATTTGAAGGCTGAATTGGAACCAAAGGATTCACTTGCAAGATAGGGTACTCCCATGGCTATTGGCAAGAGACCTCAGTTCTTGGACATGTGAGCTTCTTCACAGATCAAGTGCTTGAGTATCCTCATAACATGGCAGCTAGCTTCCCCCAGAGTGAGTAATCCTAGGGGGAAAGAGGGAAGCTGCAGTGTCTGTTTTTTTTGTTCTGAACAGAATCTGGCTCTGTCATCCAGGCTGGAGTGCAGTGGTATGATCATAGCTTAGTGTAGCCTCTAACTCCTGGGCTCAAGTGATCCTCCCACCTCAGCCTCCCAAGTAGCTAAGACTGCAGGTACATGCCACCATGCCCAGTTAATTTTTTATATTTTTTTATGTATTACTATTACTTTTGTAGCAACATAGTTTTACTATATTGCCCAGAGTGGTCTTGAACTCCTGGCCTCAAGCAAACCTCCTGCCTTGGCCTCCTGAAGTACTCGGAGTACAGGTGTAAGCCACCACACCCAACCTTTACAGTATCTTTTATGACCTCACTTTGGATGTCACACTTCATTTCCACTACGATCTGTTAGAAACAAGCCACTGAGTACAGACCACACACAAGGCAAGGGGAAGTCAGCTCCACTGAACATAGGTGTATCAAGGGTTTGTGGACATACTTTAAAACCGCCACGTCTTGCTAAAATGCAAATTCTGACTGAGTAGGTCTGGAGAGATTCCTAAATTCTGCATTTCTAACATGCTCCCATGTGATACCACTGCTGCTGGTCCATGAGTCACACTGAGTAATGAGGGAATCAAAGACTTGCAAAGAACTGCAGCTCAGATCACCTCTTTGGAACTACAGAGCTTGCAAGAATAATGTCCTTTCTCATCCTGCCGTCATCTTTGGCTAGTGTCCAATTTTAAAATCACATTTTCCCTGAAAGGTCAGATCAGAAAAGTAAGAGAAAGACAAGATTACCTTGTTAATACATGAGGACAAGCTGTAATGGAATTAAAAACAATCAAAGGGAGACTCAGAAAATCTCTCTGGTCTTGTTCTGGAAGCTCTCAGAAGCAGAAAACATCAGCCATCGATTCTGAAGGGGAGGCTAAACAAACAGCCTGGGTTTTTAGTAAGAATCACACAAAGTGCTTTATGGGACTAAGACTCCGGGCTGCAGTACTTATAAAATTAGCTTTGATATGGGAGGGCAAGAAATAGCACCTGAGTCTCAGAAGATGAAAACTTCTTCATGCTCTGCTGGCTTGAAGGGTAGTCATTGTAAAAAATCGTTTTCTCACCGGGCACGGTGGCTCATGCCTGTAATCCCAGCACTTTGGGAGGCTGAGGTGTGTGAATCACGAGGTCAAGAGATCGAGACCATCCTGGCCAACATGGTGAAACCCCATCTCTACAAAAAAATAAATAAATAAATAATAGCTGGATGTGGTGGCTCGTCCCTGTAGTCCCAGCTACTTGGGAGGCTGAGGCAGGAGCATTGCTTGAACCCGGGAAGCAGAGGTTGCAGTGAGCCGAGCTTGTGCCACTGCACTCCAGCCTGGTGCCAGAGCAACACTCTATCCGTCCCCCTCCCAAAAAAAATCATTTTCTCATTTAACAGCTGGGATTGAAATTTGCATAAAACTAGCCTGAAAAAAAAAAAAAAAACACTAAACTAAATCACCTGTATTTTTCCCATTGGTTTGGTCTGTGCTACAGTTTGGATGTGGTTTGTCCCAACCAAAACTCATGTTGAAATTTGATCCCCAATGTAGCAGTACTGGGAGGTGGGCAAAGTGGGAGGTGTTTGGATCATGGAGGCAGATCCCTCATCAACATTGTCCTGCTGGGCAAGCAAGTTCTCTCTCTCTTGGGAATGGGTGAATTTGCAAAAGAGCATGTTGTTAAAAAGTGTCTGGCTTCCTCGGTTTGACTCTTTTGCATTCTGTCTCACCGTGCAATCTCTTTGACATGCCTACTACCCTTCCACTTTCCACCATGGGTGAAAGCAGTGGGAGACCTTCACCAGATACAGCTGCCCAATCCTGGAAAAGTCCAACCACCAGAATTGTGAGACAAATACTTTTTTTTTTTTTTTT
>PVKP010022979.1:0-36890 GCA_004027715.1 Plecturocebus donacophilus | reverse complement strand
AAAAAAAAAAAAAAAAAGAAAAGAAAAAGAAACACATTTCACCTGTAAGCACACATAGACTAAAAATAAAGTGATAAAAAAGATATTTCATGCCAATGGAAGCCAAATAAGAACAGGAATTGCTATACTTAGTCAAAATAGATTTCAAGACAAAAACATTAAGAAGAGATAAAGAAGGTCTATATAATGATAAAGGCGTCAATTCAGCAAGAGGATTTAGCAATTTTAAATATATATGGACCCAACACTAGAGCACCCAGATATATAAGGAAAGTATTATTGGAGCTAAAAAGAGAGATAGGCCCTGATACAATCATAGCTGGAGACTTCAACACCCTACTTTCACCATCACACATGTCTTCCAGACAGAAGATCAACAAAGAAACATCAGGCTTAATCTACACTATAGACCAAATGGATCTAACAGATATTTACAGAACATTTCATCCAGGAACTGCAGAATACACATTCTTTTCCTCAGCACATGGATCATTCTCAAGAATAGACCATATGTTAGGTCACAAAACAAATCTTAAAACATTCAAAAAAAAAAGAAAACTGAAAAAATATCAAGCATCTTCTCTGACCACAATGGAATAAAACTCAAAATTAATAAGAGAAATTTTGAAAACTACACAAATGCATGGAAATTAAACTCTTGAATCACCAGTAGGTCAGTGAAGACATTAAGAAGGAAACTGAAAAATTTCTTCAAACAAATGATAATAAAAACACAACACACCAAAACCTATGTGATACAGCAAAATCAGTACTCAGAAAGATGTTTATAACTGTAAGTGCCTATATCAAAATAGAGGAAAATTTTCAAATAAGCTATGCCACAATGCAGCTTCAAGAATCAGAAAAGCAAGAGCACAAGAGCAAACCAAACCCAAAATTAGTAGAAGAAAAAAAAGAGACCGGAGCAGAAATAAATAAAATTGAAATTTTTAAAAATTAAAGATCAACCAAAAAGTTGGTTTTTTGAAAAGTTAAACAAAATTGACAAATCTTTAGCCACAGTAAGAAAAAGAGATGATCCAAATAAATAAAATCAGAAATGAAAAAAAAAAAAAGACATTACAACTGATACTACAGAAATTCAAAGGATTGTCAGTGTCTACTATGAGCAAGTACCTGCCAATAAATTGGAAAATCTAGAAGAAATGAACAAACTCCTAGATACAGACAACTGACCGAGATGAATCGGGAAAAAATCCAAAACTTGAACAGACTAATAACAAGTAACAAGATTGAAGCTGTAATAAAAAGTCTCCCAGTAATGAAAAGCCCAGTACCTGATGGCTTCACTGCTGAATTTTACCAAACATTGAAAGAACTAATATCAATCCTACTCAAACTATTCCAAAAAAATAGAGGAGAACAGAATACTTCCAAACTCATTCCACAAGGCCAGTATTACTCTGATACCAAAACCAGACAAAAATGCATCAAAAAAGAAAGAAAGAAAACTATAGGCCAATATCTTTGATGAATATTGATGCAAAAATCCTCAACAAAATACTAGCAATCTGAATTCAACAATACATTTGAAATATCATTCATCATGACCAAGTTGGATTTATCCCTGAGATGCAAGGATGGTTCAACATATACAAATCAATCAACATGATACATCATATCAACAGAATGAACGATTAAAACCATATGATCATTTCAATTGATGCTGAAAAGGCATCTGATAAAATTCAACATGCCTTCATGACAAAAACCCTCAAAAAATTTGGTATAGAAGGAACATACCTCAAATAATAAATGCCACACATGACAGACCTACAGCTAGTATCATACTGAATGAGGAAAAACTGAATGCCTTTCCTCTAAAGTCTGGAACACAAAAAGGTTGCCCACTGTCACCACTGTTATTCAACACAGTACTGGACATCCTAGCTAGAGCAATTAGACAAGAGAAAGAAATAAAAGGCATCCAAATTGGAAAGGAAGAAGTCAAACTATCCTTGTTTGCCAATGATATGATCTTATATTTGGAAAAACCTAGATACTCCACAAGGAAACCACTAGAACTGAGAAACAAATTAAGTTGCAGGATACAAAATCAACATACAAAAATCATCAGCATTTCTATAGGCCAACGTGAACAATGTGAAAAAGCAATTTAAAAAGTAATCCCATTTATAATAGCCACACATAAAATTAAATACCTAGAAATTAACTTAAGTGAAAGATCTCAGCCGGGTGTGGTGGCTCATGCCTGTTATCCCAGCACTTTGGGAGGCCGAGGTGGGTGGATCACCTGAGGTCAGGAGTTTGAGACCAGCCTGGACAACATGGTGAAATCCCATCTCTATTAAAAATACAAAGATTAGCTGAGCATGGTAGAGGGCACCTGTAATCCCAGCTACTTGGGAGGCTGAGGCAGGAGAATCGCTTGAATCCAGGAGGTGGAGGTTGCAGTGAGCCAAGATCCTGCCACTGCACTCCAGCCTGGGTGACAGAGCCAGAACCCATCTCAAAAAAAAAAAAAAAAAAAAAAAAAAAAAAAAAAAAAAAAAAAAAAAAAAAAAAAAAAAAAAAAAAAAAAGTGAAAGATCTCTATAATGAAAACTATAAAATGCTTATAAAGAAAACTGAAGATGACACCTAAAAATTGAAAAATATTTCATGTTAATGGATTAGAAGAATCAATATTGTTACAATGTCCATATTACCCAAAGCAATCTACAGATTCAATGCAACCCCTATCGAAACACCAGTGACATTCTTCCCCAAAATAGAAAAAAAAAATCCTCAAATTTAGATGGAACCAGAATAGCCAATGTTATCCTAAGCAACAAGAACAAAGCTGGAGGAATCACATATATGATTTCAAATCATACTACAGAGTTATAGTAATCAAAACAGCATGGTACTGGCACAAAAACAGACACATAGACCAATGGAACAGAATAAAGAACCCAGAAGCAAATCCACACACCTACAGTGAAATTATTTTTGACAAAGAACATAGACTGGAGAAAATATAGTCTCTCTTTTTTTTCTTTTGAGACGGAGTTTTGCTTTTGTTGCCCAGGTTGGAATTTGACAATCTCAGCTCACCGCAATCTCCACCTCCCAGGTTCAAGCAATTCTCCTGCCTCAGCCTCCCGAGTGGCTGGGATTACAGGCATGCGCCACCACGCCCAGCTAATTGTATATTTTTAGTAGAGACAGGGTTTCTCCATGTTGGTCAGGCTGGTCTCGAACCTGTGACCTCAGGTGATATGCCTGTCTCAGCCTCCCAAAGTGCTGGGATTACAGGCATAAGCCACTGCACTCAGCCAAGACAGTCTCTTTAACAAATGCTGCTTAGAAAACTGGAAATTCACATGCAAGAGAATGAAAGTAGACTCCTATCTCATCATATACAAAACTCATATCAAAATGAATTAAAGACTTAAACCTAAAACCTCAAACTATGAAACTACTACAGGAAAACATTGGAGAAAATCTCCAGGACTTTGGTCTGGGTAAAGATTTCTTGAGCAATACCCGACAAGCACAGGCAACCAAAGTAAACATGGACAAATGGGATCACATCAAGTTAAAAAGCTTCTTCACAGCAAAGAATACAATCAACAAAATGAGGAGAGAACCCACAGAATGGGAGAAATTATTTGCAAAATACACCCTGATAAGGGATTAATAACCAGAATACATAAGGAGCTCAAACAAGTCTACAGAAAAGAAGTCTAAAAACACAATAAAAAAATAGGCAAACTTTTGAACAGACATTTCTCAAAAGAAGACAAATGGCAAACAGACTTATGAAAGGGTACTCAACATCAGTGATCATCAGAGAAATGCAAATCAAAACTACAATGAGATATCATCTCATCCCAGTTAAAATGGCTTACATACAAAGGACAGGCAATAGCAAATGCTGATGAGGATGTGAGTAACAGAGAGCCCTTGTATGCTGTTTGTGGGAATGTAAATTAGTACAACTATTATGGAGAATAGTTTGGAGGTTCCTCAAAAAAACAAAAAACTGAGATACCATAGGATTCAGCAATCCCACTGCTGGGTATATACCCAAAAGAAATTCAGTATATTGAAGAGATATCTCTACTCCTATGTTTGCTGCAGCATTGTTTACAATAGCTAAGATATGGAAGCAACTAAGTGTCCATTAACAGATGAATGGATAAAGAAAATGTGGTACATACACATAATGGAGTACTATTCAGCCATAAAAAAGAATGAGATCCAGTCATTTGCAACAACATGGATGGAACTGGAGATCATTATGTTAAGTGAAATAAGCCAGGCACCGAAAGACAAACAGTGCATGTTCTCATTTATTTGTGGGATCTAAAAATCAAATCAATTGAATTCATAGACAAAGAGGTTAGGAAGAGTAGTAGAGGATTAGAGGGGGAGGTTAATGGGTACAAAAAAAAAAAGAATGAATAAGACCTACTATTGAACAGCACAATAGGGTGATTATAGTCAACAGTAACTTAATTGTATATTTTAAAATAACTTAAAGAATGTAATTGGACTATTTGGAACTCAAAGGATAAATGCCTGAGGGGATGGATAGCTCATTCTCCATAATGTGCCTATGTCACACTGCATGCCTGTATCAAAATGTCACACGTACCCCATAAATACATACACCTACTATATACTCACAAAAATTTTAAAAACTAATTTAAAAAATTTTTTTAGAAAGAAGTGTTGGCCTAAATTTCCTATGTTATCCTTTCTAACTCTATAATTCTGCAATTTATTTTAATCAACAACACAAATTATAAGCAAAGAAGAAATATTTATAGCTTACATGAGGTTTCATAATCCTTAACACGTAATGTTTAATAAAAAGAATGTACCCATTTTAATGCACAAATATATAAAAAGGCAATTTATTAAAAATGCAAATAATTAATAAAATATTTTTAAAATTCACGATCAACTAGTAAAAAGAAATGCTAGTAACAGTGAAATAGCATTACTGGCAAATCCTTAAAGGATTAACAGCCAATGTATGAAAAATGCTTACTATTATGGAAAGATGTTTCCTATAGTATGAAAAAATTAAAGTATAAAACACAGTATCTAGACTGTGAGGTCTAATATGCACAGAAAATGTCTCTAGACAGATAATATACTACAATTTTAACAGAGGTTAGTTTTGAAATCAGATTATAAAGCTGGGCATGGTTGTGAGCAATTATATTCCCAGCTACTTCAGAGGCTGATGTGGGAGGTTCCTTTGAGCTTGAGATCAGCCTGGGCAACATAGCAACACCCTGTCTCTTTAAAATAAAAATTTTTAAATGAGATTATGAAACAATCAACGGACTATGAGGTCATATATGTACAAAAGATGTCTCTAGACAGATATATACCATAATTTTTGCAGGAATTATTTCTGTTATCAAGGACTAATTTCTTCATTATTCTAATCAGACGTGCTGCTTTTAAAATGAGTTCACAAATTCCTTAACACTTCTCCTTCAAAAGGCAGAGCCTAATCCCTTTCCTCTTGAATGTGGGTCAGCTTCACCCATTTGCTTCTAAAGAACAGAATGTGGCTAAAGTGATGCTATGTAACATCTGAGGCTAGGTCATAAAAAAATACGTAGCTTCTACTTGGCTCTTTCTTGGGTCACTCACCCTGGGAGAAGCCAACTACAAGTCATGAGGCACTAAAGTAGACAGTGGAAAAACTCATCTGAAAAGGCCATGTGAGTGAGCCTCCTTGAAAGTGGATTCAAACTTTCAGATTACTGCAGCCTCAGCTAAAATTCTGACTGCAATCTCGTGAATAGTTCTAAGCCAGAGACTGCTAAGCCATTCCCAAATTCTTGACTCACAGAAATGTGAGAATAAAATGTTTTAAATAAAATTATTACTTAATAAACATAGGTATACTTCCTTTTATTGCATTTCACTTTATTGCATTTTGTAGACATTGTACCTTCTACAGAGGTTTGTGGCAACCCTGTGTCGAGAAAGTCTATCAGCACCACTTTTCCAACAGCATGTGTTGGCTTTGTATCTTTGTGTCACATTTCGGTAATTTTCACATCTCAAACTTTTTCATTATTGTTATATCTCTTATGATGATCTATAGTTACTATTGTAATTGTTTTGGGATGCCATGAGCCACACGCATATAGGATAGCGAACTTCATTGATAAATACTGCGTATGTTCTGATTGTTCCACTGACTGACTCTTCCCCTTGTCTCTCTCCCTCTCCTTGGGCTTCCCTATTCCCTGAGACACAACAATATTGGTCTGGGCAAAGATTTTTTGGATATGACCCCCAAAGCACAGGCAACAAAAGCAAAAGTTGGCAAATGAGATTACATCAAACTAAAAAGTTTCTGTACAGCAAAGGAAACAACTGACAGAATGAAGAGACACCTAAGGAATAGGAGAAAATATCTGCAAACCACACATCTGGTAAGGGATGACGATCCAAAATATATAAAGAACTCAACTGACTCAATAGCAGGAAAAACAAAACTCAATTAAAAAGTGGGCAAAGGACCTGAATAGACTTTTCTCAGAAGACATACAAATGTCCAACAAGTATATGAAAAGTATGTTCAATACCACTAATCATCAGGAAAATGCAAATTAAAACCACAATGAGATAATACCTCACACCTGTCAGAATGGCTATTATCAAAAAGACAAAAGACAACCAGTGTTTGTAAGGATATTAAAAAAAGGAAAGCCTTGTATACTGTTGGTGGGAATGTAAATTAGTATAGCCATTACGGAAAACAGTATGGAGGTTCCTCAAAAAAATTAAAAATAGAGCTACCATATGATCCAGTAATCCCACTACTGGGAACATATATCCAAAATATATACAATCAGTATGTCAAAGAGATATCTGCACTCCCATGTTCACTGTAGTATTACTCACAATAGCCAAGATATGGAATCAGCCTAAGTGTCCATGAAGATGAACAGATGAAGACAACGTAGTATATATACAAAATAGAATACCATTTAGCCTTTAAAAAGAAGGAAAGCGTGTCATTTGTGACAATATGGATGAACCTGGAGGACATTACGTTAAATAAAAAAGCCAGGCACAGTAAGACAAATGCTGCATGATACTACTTATATGCAGTGTTAAAAAGCTGGGCTGGGTGCAATGGTTCGCATTTGTAATCCCAGTGTTTTGGAAGACTGAACCAGTTGAGGCCAGGAGTTCAAGACCAGTCTAGCCAACCAAGCAAGACTCCATCTCTACAAAAATTTAAAAATTAGCCAGTCATTGTAGTACAACCCTGTAGTCCTAACCACTCCACTCAGGAGGCTAAGGTGGGAAGATGGCTTAAGCCCAGGAGTTTGAGGTTACAGTGAACTAAGACTGCACCACTGCACTCCAGCCTGGACCCTGTCTCTAAAAAAAAAAAGAGCCGAACTCACAGAAACAGAGAGTAAAATGGTGGTTACCAGAAGCTGAGGACTAGGGGTAATGGGAAGATGCTAGTCCAAGGATACAAAATTTCAGTTAGATAGGAGGAATAAGTTAGAAAATCTATTGATCTATTGTACATCATGGTGACTGCTTAATATAATATAGCGTATACTTAAAAATTGCCAACAGTAGATTTTAAAGATTCTCACCACAAGAATATAAGTATATGAGGTAATACTTGAGCTAAATAACTTGATTTAGCCATTCTAAAATGTAGACACATATCAAAACATCATGCTGTATACCATATATACATATATAATTTTAATTGTGAATAATTAAAAAATAAAAATAAAACAAAGTCAAATAGTTTGGCCAGTCACAAAGTGAGTATCAGAGATTTCATCTCTTGTTTGTTAGCATCCAAAGCTCATGTCCCTAAACACAGCAAGCCTGCAGAACAGGTATTCGTATTCTACAAGAAAAAGATCATAGGCTTTGGAGAAAAAAAGAGACCTAAATTTCTACCTCAGCTCCACCACTATTCGCTGTGTAGCTTTGGGCAAATCACCTAATCTCTCTGGGCCATAGTTTCTTCAATAATAAAACAATTCATCATGCATGCCACTGAAACTCATTCTGATATATTTCTCTATTGATTTTACCTTAAAGGCTTCAGGAAGCTACCTGGGCACTGAAAATTTCTGATGAACAAATTTAAAAAATCCCACCCCTGCCCCCAAGCCCTACTATCTTGCTCTTTCCCTATTTCTACACCCTGTAGAAGAAAAGCACGAGAAACATCCATTTGTCTCTGTTCCTCTTCTCTCTCAACAAATGGACCTATATGTAAAAACTGAAGTCCAAAAGAACATCATTTTGTACATTACACTGTAGTTTTTATATCTGCAATGGGAGACGGAGGGAAGAACCTAGTCAGTAATAAAACAGATCCCCACAACTTGCAGGTGATAATTATTATAAAGACCCACTAAGAAAACTGTCTTTTGTTATGTATCCCAAAATAATAAACTGCTAAGCTATTAAAAGGGGAAAGGGACACTTAGTAGTAAATGCCACCTAATGATATAAACTAATAAATACAAGTAATTTTAATATAGTAGATTAGACTTTTTAAAATGCCATTTTGCAATTATTTGCAAGAGAGTTTAGTAATTTAAAGAACATTTTCCTTATTACATCAAATTCCCATAATTTACCTTATAAGTAAAATGCCAGCAAAAGCTATAATGTTAATTTATATAACATCAAAGTCACATCCTAACTTTGGGAATTTATTTGCAGACATGTTAATTTCTAAACAATTTAAAACCACTCTTAAAAGTAT
Organism: Plecturocebus donacophilus; assembly: GCA_004027715.1. Taxonomy (NCBI): domain Eukaryota; kingdom Metazoa; phylum Chordata; class Mammalia; order Primates; family Pitheciidae; genus Plecturocebus; species Plecturocebus donacophilus. The sequence continues at coordinate 28,132 of PVKP010022979.1, read as the reverse complement.
TTTCCACTTCCTCTCAGAGCTCCGATTTGTTTTTAAGGGAACCGTTTCAAAGATGTTAACTGAAATTGCAAAGGGACAGCTGCTTGATACGAAGGGGCATATTACTGTCTTGCAATATCAAATCACTCAACCTCACTCCTTTTCCCTTTTTTGGGCTCTAGGTTGCCACTAAAGTGGCTATTTATTAGTAAGTAAATACAGTGATGGTCATAATATGCATACTGATATGCCCTAAGGTCCTTTTATTGGGAAATGAGAGTATTTGCCCATATATACACTTTGTGTCTATGTTAATATCTGCACTTGATTTAACTTCCCTAAATCCCAAAACATGTTTCAGATTTGTTAACTGGAAAATTCACACCAGTGCACTTTTTTGTTAATTTTAAATTATGGAAACTCTCATATCTGTCATAAACCTTAGGAGACAAAAATACAAAAAAAAAAAAAGAACAAAAAAAAAACCACCCTTAAAAAAGCACCATATGTTCTAAATATAACATAATAGAATATAAAAAATCAACCAATGGCATTTCAACCAATGGCATTTTATCTTACAGATGCCATTTCATTTTATCATAAATTATGTCAACAAAGTATGTAACATAATAGATTTAAATGAGGTATATCAAAATGTATTGACTCAAATAGTTTTGCTTTATTTCTTTTAAGGTATAATTGGTATGTTAAAAAAACTATTATCAAAAACTAATGAAAGAATAAAATTATCATCTATAGTCATATTATTTTTTATACCATCTTCCTTAAAATCTTGAGACTCAAGTCCTAACCATATAGTTTCAGTGAGAAAAGCCATAAGCCATGCTTTCTAAACAAACAAACAAACAAAAAAAAAAAACTGTTTTTTTCTGGTCCTGGTTTCCCGGGATCATAAAACTCAAATTGTCCTTCCCAAATTTATCTTTTCTCACTTGTTTCTTAACTGCTGAGTTATAAATACCTTTGTCTTCTATTAAAGACATATATTTTCTTCTATATTCCGAATTCTATACTCACATTGTATTTAGAATTCAAAATCTGACTTCTAATCTTATATAAAACTAGTTCTTAAATGTGACAAAGCTATACAGAAGCTCTACTAACATCAATTTTTCTTTCAACATTATTAGTTAAATTTTCTCTAGCATTAATTCTAGTTGGAGAATAAAAACACCCAGAATATCGATAAAGGTATATACACTAGAGTCAGAATTGATTTTCTATCACTGAACCTGCTAGGTACAAAAGTAACAGTATGCAATTGTATTCACGCTGCGCAAACCTCCTTGATAATATATTAAAAATCTAGCACATTGGGGTTTCCATACTGATTTACACTATAATTTTGTCTATAATTTTTTTAAAATGGCATATGTAGCTGAAATTTTTTAAAGCCAACAACAACAACAAAAATGGTTATAAGCTTGCCTTGTATTAGAACTTCTTTTGTCCGTCAATCAACAATAAAGTATTATTCTACCATCACAAAAGGAAAACCTTTGGAGGCAGTAAAGGACTATGGGTTGTGCAAATGTGCAGTTGCTAAGAAGCAAATATGCCTCTCTTCTAATCAAATAGCCCAGCTCAGCAATGCTGCTGGCTTGGGGCAAAAAGCAAATTCCACCAGCCACAAACTTAGAAACAGTCTTGAATTATTTGTTGCTGACCGCTGGCTGAACCCATCCTGATGAGCACCATCACCATTAGCCACTACTCAGTGTATTCCATCAACCAATGGCAATAGCAGCATGCTACAGCTCAGGCTACAAGAAATTGATCAAACAGGGTAATGAGACTATTTCTTCACGGAGGTTATTTTAAATGAATATAAATATTTTCTTTCTACATAATTTGCCACAAAAAGGTCACTGAACTCTCTGTGATTCCAAAGAAAAATGTTCTACTGTCCCCTTTACATATTTGAGTTACGATAAAGCTAACAAACAATTCAGGGCATTTTTTGATATTAGGAGCAAATTCTAATGAGCTGGCATTTAAGACAACAGATTAGCTGCGATATTTTAGCTTAATATGAAGGTACAGCTAAAAACTGATCAAACAATGCTACTCTATAAATATAAAACTAATCATGATTTACTAATTAAAAATATTTATAAGAGTACATTTTTGTTTAACAAAAGCACAATTAATCTCTAATGTAGGTAACCATGAGAATATGAATCATATGTATGCCTTCTTAGCTCAAGTTATTAAAATTTGATATAATTGTTGTAAATTATTTAGTGGAGAATTCATTTTTCTATGGCCCACCTCCTCCTGCTAGACAGTAGAATAAAATGCATGTGAACTATTCCAGTTGGCACATGAATCATTTCACTGACACCTGATCTAGCTCCTCTTACAGAGAGATATTTACTGCTCCTTTTCTTTACGTACTTTAAACTGAAAAATTATAAACTGGATTTAACATCACATCACAACCAAATTACAACAATCTAGCTGTATATTTTATCTAATATTCTGCAAAGTCCAATTTGTAGTTAGCAGGCTTCTAACATGGTGGTATTAAAATAATCCCAGTGAGATCACTGTTTAGGAACTTCAAATACCCTTATACCAGAAAAAAAAAAAAGATTCAGAGTAAATATTTCTAACACATCAGTATTCTGCCATTATTATAATGCAACAAAGATTAATAGCTTCTAAATTAAATATTTAAACTCAAGAGAAACACTTTTATATGAATGAAAACCTATAAAAAGCCTTGTAAAAGATATTATGTTCTAAAATAACAACTTTAAAACTTTCTAAAAAATGTTTATCGTGTTCCATTAAAAATAAATTCAAGTATGATAAATACTTGTCAAAATTAACTACTTTATATGCAGATTCTTTAAGAGTTTAAAAAATAATTTTTTTGTTTATCATCTTTACTTTAGAAAATAGGACAAATAATTTTTGCCTTCATTAAAAATATCTAGTTAACTGTAATATGAAAAAACGACTTAAGTTTGTAGAAATGTGCTTAGGCAATTCTTTTTAATCACTGAAATTCAGAACTACTTTTCAAAATTACTCTTTTAAATTGTTTATCAACGTTACTAGACATAACAGTAAAATCACCTCATCTACAAAATAAAGCACAAGATAATATAAAAAATGGCCATTTTTTTAAAGGGGATAGAGTATTGCTGGGTATTAGAAGGTTATTTGTGCCACTAATAGGGACTTCTAAACATTCATGATTAGGAAGTGACTCCAGTGATAAGAAGACTTCAAATCCACATTGAAATAATTTAAAAACACATACAGGTTTGAATGAAACAGAAAACCTGGACAAATAATTTTAATCTCACTTGAAAGGAAGAGCTACTAAAGAACTAGGCAGAATACAATACAGAGAATAGAATCTCAAGGTTGAAACATAATATAGGATATTTTTAGGTGCATTCTATTTTTTTCACAATCAAATCCTGCCATGCTATCATAAATAGCATATGAAAATTCTCTAAATAGAAGTCAATAATTAGTTAAAAGGGTCGAATAGCAAAAAACATCCCATCAGTTGTCTAACAATATGACAAATTCAGTAGCAACCACAAAGAACCAATATAACTTCTGGTGCCAAGGAGCCAGATGGTACTGCTGGAAAAAATTAAGTCTACAGATTGGCAGCTAGACCCTGTGATTATTGCCCAAGGGAGGACAAAGTGGAAGAAGCGCGGGAGGTTCAGTATGATGGAGGATAAATCATTACCACCAACTCACTACATCCTTCCTATGATACCCAAATAACAGATTCTAAATACCACACCATAAAATTTTTCAAGGTTTAAATAATCCCTAACTTAGTTGGGAATGATAAAATCGTATATAGTAAAAAGTAGAATATAATCTCAGTTTTTCATCATAGGCTCTAGCCAATTACATTGATAATCTGACCCAACCGCATTAGATCCACGTACAATAAACACTAAAGCACTTTAGCATAGCTCCATTATTTAAAAATCAGGCTTTTAAAAAAGTTTTAAATTTTGCTTGACATTCAATGACACCATTTGTTAAAATTCTATTTATTTTCCAAAAAGAGAATTATAAATAGATAATGGTTACATATGATGATCTCATTACTAACTGACTTAACATGTTTTGTAACAAATATTTTGTGCATGTTTTTGCTTATAAAAAGAAGGCTTTCCCACTTTGTGCTATCTAAAGAATGCTAAAGAAATAACAACATCTCAAGAGATATTCAAAATCCAACCACATGGTAGATTAAAAATAAGTGCATTGCTAATTTATGCAATTATGAGAAATTTAATGTCAATTTTATTCATACTTTTGAAATGAAAGATGGTTATATATTCAACAGTGACTGGCAAAGCTTATGCTAAGAAAAATTTTTTGTTTCTTTGGCCTCCCATCACTTATGAATACATACAGCTGTTTTGTATTACTCTAGTTTTAGTAGGCCAGATATTAAGATAAGAATATTAGGAATACTAAGATAGTAAAGATAAGAAAATTCAGACTGTCAATTTTTAAAATAAAGTCATTTTTACAGCTGTTTTGTATTATCCCAGTTTTAGTAAGTCAGATATTTAAAAAATTAAGAATACTAAGATATTAAAAATAAGAAAATTCAGACTGTCAATTTTTACAATATAAATATGTGTTGACACACTTAATATATTAACAATTACATTGACAGATGGCCTTTGGATTTTATCTCAATCAACAATCGGTAACATATCAATTAGCTTTCTCTAGTAAATAAATTTGATAAGGCAAAAAAGTGTTCTGATTAGTTGGTTAAGTATGAAAGCAAGAACTGAATTCACAAGGATTCTAGAAATGTATTAGTCAAATCACAGGTATAAACTAATTCGATCAAAGTTCATGGAAACCGTTTTGAAACATCTTCTAGTATGTTACAAAAGGAGAGGAAATGAATTGCTAACATGAGTTACCCAATGCATCTGAATCCCTTTTGCAGGCACAGTCATAGTGATGGGAAAATTAATCTGAGAGGATATGCTTTACCTAAACCAAACCTAACTCACTTTTCCTCACCAAACAAAAATGTGTATGTATTACTTCAAATAGCTTGTTTAAAACACTTATAACATTTTGAATGGACATCAGCATTTCAAGATTTTGGTACATATTTTGACCACCATAATTTGGAGATAAACAGCTGTTCAACCTTTATATATCTGGAATAAACAACAGACCAGCAACGTGTTTATAGTCTCATAGGAGTACAGCTAGTTCACAGAAGTGTCTACATTCACACAGGTCAATAGGTTATATATCCATCAAGATTTATAAAAATACATTAAAATACACCTTTAGATAAAAATCAGAACAGAAAGAAAGGGGGATTTAAAATAATGTCAACAGAGAAGAAATAGTTCATGATAACAAACACTTAATTACAGCTCAATGGATAGTAAAACAGAGCAAGAAAAAAAAATTGGGGAACAATTTTCAACTAAAGGAGCTATTATTATATAAAATCCAAATATCATGTATATAAAGAGCAACATTTACGTCTTACGTATTTTTATTATCCAAAGGAAGAGTATTAGAATTCCAGCTGATACAATTCAAAACAAAAACATTTCGATTTTTAATTTTATTTAATTATAAAACATAGACATATGACACAGCCTTACTTCTTTTTAAAAAATAAAATTGTTTCTGTTTGCAGATGACATGGTTGTATATTTAGAAAACACTATCATCTCAGCCCAAAATCCTAAGATGATAAGTAACTTCAGCAATGTATCAGGATACAAAATCAATGTGCAAAAATCATAAGCATTTCTACACATCAATAACAGACCAACAGAGAGCCAAATCATGAGTGAACTCCCATTCATAACTGCTACAAAGAGAATAAAATACCTAAGACTACAACTTACAAAAGATGTGAAGGATCTTCTTTAAAGAGTACTACAAACCAATGCTCAAGGAAATAAGAAAAGACTCAAACAAACAGAAAAACATTCCATGCTCATTAATAGGGAGAATCAGTATCATGAAAATGGTCATCCTGCCCAAAGTAATTTATAGATTCAGTGCTAACCCCATCAAGCTACCACTTTCTTCACAGAATTAGAAAAACTACTTGAAATTTCATATGGAACCAAAAAAGAGCCCATATTGCCAAAACAATCCTAAGCAAAAAGAATAAAGCTGGAGGCATCATGCTACCTGACTTCCAACTATACTACAAGGCTACAGTAACCAAAACAGCATGGTACTGGTACCAAAACAGATATATAAACCAATGGAACAGAACAGAGGCCTCAGAAATAATGCCACACATCTACAACCATCTGATCTTTGACAAACCTGACAAAAACAAGCAATGGGGAAATGATTCCCTATTTAATAAATGGTGTTGGGAAAACTGGCTAGCCATATACAGAAAACTAAAACTGTACCTCTTCCTTACACCTTATACAAAAATTAACTCAAGATGAATTAAAGACTTAAATGTAAGACCTAAAACCATAAAAACCCTAGAAGAAAACCTAGGCAATACCATTCAGGACATAAGCATGGACAAAGACTTCGTGACTAAAACACCAAAAGCAATGGCAACAAAAGCCAGAATTGACAAATGGGATCTAATTAAAATAAAGAGCTTCTGCACAGCAAAAGAAGCTATTATCTGAGTGAACAGGCAACCTACAGAATGGGTTGCCTATCTATCCATCTGACAAAGGGCTAATATCTAGAATCTATGAGGCACTTTAATTTATAAGAAAAAAAAACCCCCCATCAAAAAGTGGGCAATGGATATGAACAGACACTTCTCAAAAGAAGACGTTTATGAAGCCAACAAACATATGAAAAAAAAGCTCATCATAACTGGGCATTAGAGAAATGCAAATCAAAGCTACAATGAGATACTGTGCTATAGCTGGCCTAGAGTTAGAGCCTGAACAACACCATTTTATAAAAAACAAAGCTATGTTTCAAAATAAGTTGTAACGACTGCCTCATTCTCACAATAACTGCTGGCCTTGGCTTACGTAAATAAAACTGCCAGTTTGCTCTGCAAACTATGTAAAGCTGCCTACCTTCTTTATTAGTAACTGCCAGAATTGCTGGCCTTTGCTTACCGGTAGTGACCAGAATAAGCAGCCCAAGCTAATTCCATCCTGGCCCCTGCGCCTTGTAATAAGTAACTAAGATCTGTTATTTCCACTACTACCCAGACGATGTGCAAACTAATGCTTATCTTGACTTCTGTAAGCCATTTAGGTAACAATCAAAGTGACAAAATGTCCTCTAGCCCTTGGAATGTCCAGAGACCCACACCCTCCTCTCTGCCTGGGAGATGATTTACGGAATCCCCTAAATGTCTGAATCCCTTCACCCCCACCCCCGCCACACACCCTTACCCTGGAGGTGGGCATAAAAGGTCTTGACATCCTCCTTTCGGGGCCACGGGTTGTAGAGATGTGAGTCCTCCATGGCCACTGGCAATAAAGACCCTGCAATTTGGCATACTTTTGTCTTGGTGTTGACTTTCTATGCTCGGTTCAGTACAACAGTACCATCTTATGCCAGTTAGAATGACAATCATTAGAAAGTCAGGAGACAACAAATGTGGGAGAGGATGTGGAGAAATACAAACACTTTGACATTGTTGATGGGAGTGTAAATTAGTTCAACCATGGTGGAAGACAGTGTGGTGATTCCTCAAGGACCTAGAACTAGAAATACCATTTGACCCAGCAATCCCATTACTGGGTATATACCCAAAGGATTCTAAATCATTCTACTATAAAGGCACAGGCACACATATGTTTACTGCAGCACTGTTGAAAATAGCAAAGAGTTGGAACCAACACAAATGCCCATCAATGACAGACTGGATAAAGAAAATGTGGCACATATACACCATGGAATATTATAGAGCCATAAAAAAGGACGAGTTCGTGTCTTTTGCAGGGACATGGATGAAGCTGCAAACTATCATTTTCAGCAAATTAACACAGGAATAGAAAACCAAACACCCACATGTTCTCCACTCATAAGTGGGAGTTGAACAATGAGAACTCATGGACACAGGGAGAGGGTCATCACACACTGGGGCCTGTCAGGGGGTGAGGGTCTAGGGGAGGAATAACATTAGGAGAAATACCTAATGTAGATGAGGGGTTAATGGGTGCAGCAAACCACATTCTGCACATGTAACCCAGAACTTAAAGTATAACTGAAAAAAAAAAAGAACTTCCCCATGTTTTCTCACCTTCTCAGTGTTCACAAGACAAAAAACACTTTAACACTAATAACATTCTGAAAGGTAATTTTTCAATGCTTTCAATTACTAAAAGATAGTATCTTTATATGCTTTATATTTGTATGTTTGATATTAGGTAATTGCTGCTAATTTTTAAGGTGTGATAAGAGTATTATGGTTGTTTTAAAAATAATCACAATATATAATATAGAAGCTTTATAATTTTTTTTTCTCAATCTACTGCTATAGTAATGGTTTTTTTGGTCATCAAGTATGTAAATAGTCAACCAAAGAATGAAATCACTTGAAACTTCAAGATTATCAACATTTTAAATCCCCTGGCATATTTCTAACAAAATAATTTAGTTAATGTTTCTCAAGGTTAAGGCTCATTTTGATCAAATTATCATATGCTATTGTTTCATTACTTTCCTACTAACAGACAGGAAGCTAAATACAATTCACCCAAATACAAAAGATCACAGAAATTTAACATAGGTCAACACACAGGTCATAACATTTATGAACCACCACATAAAAGTGCCTGCCATGTTTATTAGTAAAAAATTTAATATTAAATCATAAAAATAATCAGTTATCAACTCATCTTTTAGCTACTCACAATATGATATGATTAAATACAATATTGTCCAACACAAATTAAACTACCCATGTTCAAATATGGATAAAAATTTCAAGAAAATATGTACTAAAATCAAGTCAATTATTCAATTCCTTGGTCATCTTGTGACATTACAATAACCATGAGCTAACATTGGCATGTACTATGTACTTATCCCTACTACAATCTTATGAAATAATATAATTATCCCTAGTTTTGCAAATTAAAAAACTAAGGCTTAGACAGAAAATAATTTGTTCAAAATCACAGTGTCAAACCAGGATTAAACCCAGGTATAATAACCCAGGTTTATATAATAAACCCAGGTATTGTATCCTATATAGGATACAATAATCTGCGCACTTAACAACAACAGTACTATTTATTCATGACATGATGAAACACAAAGTTTATCTTCTTTAAAGTCCTTGAAAATTTAGTATGCAGATATTAAAAGTACATCTGCTGTGCCTTGAATATTGCTTAATATTCTTTAAGTTGCCAGGACAAGACACAGTAACATAACATGATGCCTGAATTACAAGGAGAAAAATAATTATAAAAACAGGGAGAAAAAAAGCCTAAGATCACATCAACATTCAAATGAACGCCAAAGAAAACTACCAAGATAATATGTATCACCATGACCATAATCATATTAAGGAATGAAAGTAATTAATGGCTTCTAAAATTCTGTAAAATAAAATCATACATTTAGAACAAAAGCAGCAATTCTCCTGGCTTATCTGTGAGGAAAGTTAGGGCAAATGTCTCTATTCTGAATCTTCTCATCTATCTCATTCTACCATCTCTAGCAAGTCTTCTCTTTCTCATGACATTAAACATGTTTACGCAAATAAATCAATGATTCTCTGTATCTCTATTCCATATCTCAGACTCCCTCTTAAATATCTTTCACTGGACTCGCAATACTCCTTCAAGCTCAACAAACTTGATCTTTCTTATCTACTTTTCCATTTTCTTTTTAGATAATATTACTCCTCTGAGAAAAGTATCTGAGTGTCAAGATTCACGTTAAGCATAATCATGAAGTCTACCATTGGTTATACCCCTGGCTACTTACTCTCCCTTGTCCTCCACCCATCAAGTTGATCACTGAGCCTCCAGTCAGGTTCCTCCCAGGCCTGAATTCCCTGGAAGTGTACCACGCCCTGCCTTTTGTCTACACTTCCAGCTCCCTCCCATAACAAACTAAAATTTGTCATTTGATGCATTTCCTCACAACTCTTATCTTTGCCTGCTTAATCTGATACAGTAGCATTTATCATAAAAATAATAATAATTATTAATGTAAATATTTTATTTGCCAAATCCAACCTTTATTTCTATGGTGATAGCTTCATCCATTACCACCTCTGTTAAGTATGAAAACTAATGATCCAAAGTAGTAAATGTAACAGATATGTCATTTGGTCCTCAACTACCCATTTGCCTTTACACAAACATATCTCATATTACTGCACTTTGTTTTACTGCACTTTACAGATACTGCATTTTTTACAAATTGCAGGTTTGTGACAACCCTGTGTTGGACAAGTCTATCGGCACCATTTTTTCAACACATGTGTTCATTTTGTATCTCTGTGTCACATTTTGGTAATTCTTGCAATATTTCAAATTTTTTTATTATTATATCTGTTATGGTAATCTATAATCAGTGATCTTTGATGTTACCATCTAATTGTTTTGGAGCACTACGATCTACACTCACATAAGACAGCAAACTTTAATAATCAATGTATGTCCTCTGACTGCTCCACAACCCAACCTTCCCCCCTCTCTCCCTCTCCTTCGGCTTCCTTCTTCCCTAAAACATAACAACATTGAAATTAAGTCAATTAATAACCCTACAATGGCTTCTAAGTGTTCAAGTGAAAGAAAGAGTTCCACATCCCTCACTTTAAATGAAAAGGTACAAAAGGTAGAAATTATTAAGGTTAGTGAGGAAGCATGTAGAAAGTTGAGATAGGCCAAAAGGAAGGCCTCTTGTGCCAAACAGCCAAGTTGTGAATGCAAAGGGGAAGTCCTTGAAGGAAAACAAAAGTGCTATTCCAGTGAACACACAATGATAAGAAAGCAAAACAGCCTAATTACTGATATGGAGAAACTGTTGAGTGTTCTGGCTAGAAGATTAAACCAGCTACAACACTCCCTTAAGCCAAAGCCTAATCCAGATCAAGGCCCTAACTCTTCAATTCTATGAAGGCTGACAGAGATGAGAGCCGCAGAAGAAAAGCTGGAATCTAACAGAGGTTGGTTTATGAGGTTTAAGGAAAGAAGCCATCTTCATAACACAAAAGGCAAGGAGTTTGGAAGAAGTTAATTCTAACCCCTGTGGATGACTCTGAGGGGTCAGGACTTCAGTGGAAGAAGTCATTGCAGATGTGGTGGAAATAGCAAGAGAACTACAATTAGAAGTGGACCCTGAAGATGTAACTGAATTGTTGCAATCTCATGGTAAAACTTGAAAGAATGAGAAATTGCTTCTCAGGGTGAGCAGTTTCTTGAGATGGGATCTACTCTTGATGAATATGCTACACACATTGTTGAAATGGTAACAATGGATTTGGAATATTACATAAACTTAGTTGATAAAGCAGTGGCAGGGTTTGAGAGGACTGACTCCAATTCTTAAAGAAATTCTATTGTGGGTAAAATGTTAGCAAACAACATTATAGGCCAGAGAGAGGTATTTCATGGAAAGAAAAATCAATCAACATGGCAAAGTTCATTGTTGTCTTAATTTAAGAAATTGCGACAGACCCCTGACCTTCAGCAGCCATCCACACTGAGACAAGACCCTCAACCAGCAAAAAGATATTCTCTGAGGGCTAAGATGATTGTTGGCATTTACTAACAATAAAGCATTTTAAAATTACAGTATGGACCAGGCGTGGTGGCCCATGACTGTAATCTCAGCATTTTCGGAGGCTGAGGCAGGCAGATCACCTGAGGTCAGGAGTTCAAGACCAGCCTGGCCAACATGGTGAAACCCCGTCTCTACTAAAAATACAAAAATTAGCCAGGCAAGGTGCCTGTAATCCCAGCTACTCAGGAGGCTGATGCAGGAGAATCACTTGAATCTGGGAGACACAGAGCCGAGATCCTCTTGGAGTTGCAGTGAGCCGAGATCCTGCCACTGCACTCCAGCCTGAGGAACAGAGTAAGACTCTACTTCAAAAAAATAAAAAAAATTATAGTACACGTGGGTTTTTTTAGACATAATACATACTTAATAGCGTGCTGGGAAGTAATATAGTAGTGGGGAATACAAACTGGAAAAAGATGATGCATCCTTTTTAAAGGATGACAAACACAATGCAAGCTTACTATTACCAGACCATCCAATTTCCCCAGAGAAGTCATAAATCTGAATTTTTCTGGGTTGACACAAATTTTCAAAAGTCAAATACTGATTTGGCTAAACAAAATATATTTATAGGCCAAATCTGTAACTTGGCCTATAGTTTGAGACCTTTGTTCTAGACACTTTATATACTGTCTCAATTTTAAATCAATCCATCAGTGAGTTGCGTATCTAGACCAAGGGTGGACAAACTTTTTCAGTTAAGCGTCAGACTAGAAATATTCTAGGCTTCGTGGGACTATGGTCTGTATAACAACTACTTAATGTTGTAGCATGAACACAGCCATAGACAATAGATAAATAAACATGTATGACTATGCTATATAATTATCTATAAAATACAACAACAGGCCAACTTTGCTCCATGGGCTATAGATTGCCAACCCTTGATCTAGACTGTTATTTTGGTGCCACACAAAAATGACTTGTCCTAAGCTGTGTTTTGGCATTGCTACACAGGTTGGTGAATGTTTTCAGAAAGAATTCCAGAGTATTACTAAATATATTCTTGTGGTTTTTATTTACCACATTATATCACATTCTTTTTAAAGCCCCCAGAAAGAAATTTCACCAGATCCTAGTACTACAGTATAAGAAGTGTATTTCTCTTGAGCACTTTATTTATTTTTATAGCAAGAATACTATAAATCTTGCATCTTAACAGTTTTCCTTCTTTGAATTGGCAAAGAAACAAGCAAGCTGAGGGTTAAATAAGTAAATAATCTCCAGCAAAAGCTAGAGTACTTATGGTATGCAATTGAGATACAGATATTAATCCTAGCCTTACTTTAATTTTCCTATCTTCCTTTTCCCCACCTTTGATTTCTTTTTTTAACCTTAATATATATATCTTTGCTAACTGCCTCAATTGTTTTTTGCAAAAGAATAAAAATTAGGAAAAAATAAAAAGCATGTCTATCTAAGACAAATTAAATTCAAATAATCTAAAATCTAATTTTTGTTGAATTCTAATCTAGACAATTGTACCTTTTCATATAGGTGCTAAAAAGTAAAAGTGATTGGTTTATCTAGTTAATCCTTTCTTCCCATACATTGCTAAAAAGAGAAAGAATATAATGGCCAAACAGCCAACAGTTTAAAAAAAAAAAAAAAAAAAAAAAGAACTTTAACTGGAACATTAGCTCATATGAAAGGTTTGAAGAATTAATGAAAATAAATAAATGAAAAATAATAAAAATTTCAAAATTAACCAGTCTAGACAGCCTTAACATTTATTTTTGCCTCCAGTTCTCTATAAATCAATTCAAAATTTAGCATGCTAAATAATGATTTTAACCTACTGCATAAACATTATGCTCTCCTCTAATGAACTCGAAATATCCATTACTGAATGTGTATCTCTATTATCTATTCCAGCCTTTTATTCTCTCTATACATGTTTTTACAACTCCTTAGTCATATTTTTACATATTCTACCTTGTAGTGGCTGTTTTTGCCTGCTCTGAATTGCCTATTTCTTTAAGAGTACCTTAATATTCTTTTGGAGAATGGTACCTCCCCCAAACTCCATGACGATCAGATGAAGCTTGTAAGGCCGGCTGCCTAGCCAGGAGGCCGGACACACCCACCGATTCTGCACCCGGCACCTAACTCTGCACCCAGCACCTATTTCTGCACTCGGCATCGATCTCCCCTCCCACCACCTGCCTCTACCCTCGGCACCTAGCTCTGCGCACAGCTCCCCTGGAAAGCTCTGGCTGATGCAACCCTGGCCCGGCTCTTGCACTAGAAAAACCCGCCCAGCAACCTGCCAACCAATAGCGGCCCGGCCCGTCCCAATCCCGCTCCCCCGGACCCAATCAGAGCACCCTGCTGTTGCTCGTCATAGCCACAAACCCCGCCCCCCCACCCCAGGAAGTCAGCATGACTTCTCTGGCCACTTTCCCCGACCACAGAACCTCGACCGGGAGCCAAATAAATCTTACCTGCTTTACACTAAATGGCCTCAGTTGCCTTATTCTAAATCCTTCCATGAAATAAACCTGACGAAGCTGCCCTCACTCTTCTCCACATACTCTTTTTTGGGCATATGATCCAGACCTGGCCAATTAGTGCAATACACACAAACACACGCACGCACGCGCGCCACAGTGATTGATTTAGAATGAGCACATTACCCAAGCCAAGGACTTTTGCTGCAATTATTGAGAGATCTCTATTTCAATGGGGTTGCTAATCTGGTAGAAATATCCAAGAAGCTGTTAGTAGGGGGTCATCTTTGCCACAGCCATCCTATGGGTACAGTGTCTCTTAGGAGAAGCTACACACAGGAAAGCAGTATGTGTACAGTGTTTCTTAGAAGAAGCTGCACATAGAAAAGCAGTATGTGAGTGGGAATACTCATTAGTTTGACCACCTACCTGGATCTAGGTGGGCAAGAGTCAAGACTCCAATTCTATTCATTTTCCACAAGTGAACCAACAAACTCCCCTTTCTGCTTAAGCCAGTTTGAGTTGGGTTTCTTTTTCTGTTCTGTCCACTCAAAGAGTCCTGACCAATACATTCCTTTATCAGGCTGTTTCACAAATGTGAAATACTACTACCTCCATGTTTCTCATATCAAAAATCTTATTCTCCCAGACCTCGTTCAAATGTCATTAATGTTATCAAGCCTGTCTTCATTCCAACCATAATTACCATCTTCTTTCTCCTATATTTCTTATAATAGTGATTAAACCAATCTGCCTTGAATTAGTTAATATTTATATCTCTCCTTTCTCTACTAATCTATAAATAAGGTCCTTAAGGACAGTGGCATACCTTATTATTTTATTCTCCCCAGTCTAAAATAACTAACAGTAAAATCTGTTAAAATAAACTTTTATTCCATCTAGCACTCTAAAACACACAACACTACTACCCTTTCTTACTACTTATATTTTAAAATTCAGTTCCTCACCTCTTATAAGACATATTTTCTTTTAGAAAAGAAATCCTATTTTAAGCATATTAGGGGATTATAACATACATATATCCCAGGACATAGATCCCAGGAGACCAACACCAAACAAGTCCTATTCAATGAAAGAAATATATGTGTATTTCTTTTCCCCATGGTAAGAATTTTTACTATGTTTTGATATTAAAATATAATTCTTATTAACCTCCTTTAGTGTTAAAGAAAGAGATGGGCATGTCCAAAATAGAAAAGCTTGGCCAGGTGCGGTGGCTCACGCCTGTAATTCCAGCAATTTGGGAGGCTGAGGTGGTAGATCACCTGAGGTCAGGAGTTCAAGACCAGCCTGACCAACATGGAGAAACCCTATCTCTACTAAAAATACAAAATTAGCCAGGCGTGGCAGCACATGTCTATAATCTCAGCTACTTAGGAGGCTGAGGCAGGAGAATTGCTTGAATCCGGGAGGTGGAGGTTGTGGTGAGCCAAGATCACACCATTGCACTCTAGCCTGGACAACAAGAGCAAAACTCCATCTCAAAAAAAGAAAAGAAAAGAAAAGCTCACAGGTGGTATTAAAAAGCAAGGAGGAGCTTCTGGAAGCATTTATACAAAACGACACAAAAGCACCTCTGGGATGAAATTCCTTTTCTGACACAGTCTTTAAATATGACATTATATGTTTCTGCTTTTTAGGTATGAAAAAGAACTAGATGATAGTCAAATTCAATTACCCTTTTCTCTAGATATTCCAAATGAAAAACTTTCAGCATGCTCCATTGCTTGACTCTCATACAAAAATATAATTATTATCTTATTATGACACTGGAATCTGAAATTATATTTGATGAGATATGTAGGATTGGAAGGCCTAAGGTTTCTCCATAGTGAAAATAAGACTGAATATTTAAATTAAAATATGACTATGATTATGGAGGAAGGTAAAGAGAAAGATATAGGAATTCAAAATAAAAAGCCCAGCAACCAAAATAGTTCTGGTACTATTATAAATAATTCTCTCTGAACCTAGATCAATGGTTTAATCTGCAGTGAAAAAAAGTTTTCCCAAGCATCACAAACCACTATTTTTGTAAAATCAACAATAACAAAACAAAAACATAAATTACTAGGAAAGAATATAATGTACTTAGATAAGGTAGCAATATCAAATTACTAAACATTGCTAAGTGCTTATTGTTAATTTTTGTACTTATGTTGTCGATGACCAGTAACAAATAGATCACAAATCAGGACCAGTCTTTAGGCCACACACTGATAGCAAGTGCTGCTTAGAAAATTCACATGGCCTCTTTGTGTCCCAGTCTCCTATGTGACTGACACAGGGAAAAAACAAATAAATAAATATACACATACATATCTTAACTAGGGAGAAGAGACCAATTCAAATAAACTAACTTTCCTTTCGTAAGCTAACAACAGTAACCATTTTTCCAAGACCATGATCACAGCACCCCTTAGATCCCACCACTGTAACTATGCATTGACAAAGCCTATCTGTAAGCCACCACACCCGGTCTGGCTTCTCTTTTTAAAATTCCACACATATTTACTTACCAAGCCCTGAATATTGTTCCTCAGATGTATCCTTTCCTTTCCAGTTTTATTGACCCTATCCTGGTCTAGTCTCTGATCACTTCACATCTGGCTTAATGGAATAGCCTCTTATCTCACAGACTAACCGTTTTCATTTCCTTCAATCCATCTACATCCTACAACTAGTTAAATCTGTATAAAATACCAAACCATGTCTCATCATTCATCACTTTTCTCTTGCTCAAAAGACTAAAATGGATATTCATTTTGTTTACCGAATCAATTCCTTATAAGAATATTGCTTTTTAAACTTTTATTTACTTCTTTATTTATTTATTAGATAAAGTCTTGCTCTGTCACCTAGGCAGGAGGGCTGTGGCATGATCATAGCTCACTGTAACCTTGGACACCTGGACTCAAGCAATTCTCCTGCCTATCCTCCCAAGTAGATAAAAGTAACAGGCACATGCCACCATACCCAATTACTTTGTTATTTTTTGCAGAGACATGTCTCACTATGTTGCCCAGGCTGGTCTCAAACTCCTGGCCTCAGGAGATCTGCCTGCCTCAGCCTCCCAAAGGCTGAGTGATTACAGGCATGTAATCCCGTGTTGGGATTACAGGCATGAGCCATCACATCCAGCCTATAAAACTATTTAAAGTCCTCAATACTTGGGTTGTACCTTGCCTAAGATAATGGAATTCTTTTTAAAGAAGTGGAAACCAATTCATAACAGTAGCTCATTCACCAGAATAACTCAGTGGTCAAATCAGTACCTGGAGCCAGAGCCAAAATTTTTTACATGCCACCCTTGTCAAGCCTCATCTCCCATTCTTCTCCAATCTTTCTCAGTCATGTTAGTCTTTCCACAGTTCTTCAAGCTATGGTCATTTCCAGCTCCATTGCCCCTAGTCCCTCATTCCTTATCTAGAAAGCATTCTTCCTTCCATTCTCTACTAATTAAATTTCTATCCATCCTTACTAAGTTCTAGTTCAAACTCCAACTTCTTCCATAAAACATCCATCCACTGACAGCAGTTTACAATAGCTTCTTCCTTCTTTAACCTCTGATAGTATTTATGGTCAACACCACACATTTCTATAACTGAACAAAGTTGGTAAGGTTTCCAACTATTAGATATGCACACCTTGTATCCATAACAAGACTGTAGTCCTTTTATGGAAAGGAATAGTTCTTTTCTATTGCTTATAGCCTCTTGGTTCTTCTAGAAATCTAGTATTCACTCTAAGTGACTGTATCTAAGGCTTGACTGACATACTTATTTGGACTACCTTTGACTGGTGGCCAGGAAGCTACTTCTTCCAATGATTCTAATAGACTAGTTATGAAAAAGTTTTAGGATATAGCAGCCACTTGGTGTCATTAAAAAGGAAGCACAGACTAAGCATCAACCTTTCCTCCTAAAGTTTCCTTGAAATTCCTTTCATTTGTTTTTAAAGAATAAATCCTTGAGCTGGGCATGGTGGTGCATGCTTGTAGTCTTGAGGAGCCCCCCACAGGAATGACACAGTTCCTGAGAGCACTCCTGGGCAGGTATTTGCCCGGTGGAAAGCCTCACCAGAACGGAGAGGGAAAGCCCTCGCAGTGTGGATCCACCCAGTGGCTGAACACCAAGAAGGAATAGGTATATGGAACGTCCGGACAACAGAAATATGGTAGGATTGATCCCAGGGAAGATAGCCCACCTCCTCTAGGTGGAAGCATGGCCTGATCACCCACGTGTACCAGATTCGACACTTTTGAACTTGGCACTCTCTCTCTCTCCCTTTGTAACTAACCTTGGAAGCTTTTTGCTTATGGTTTCAATTTGGGTAGACGGAGGACAGCGGTTGTATGTGTGTGTGTAGAAGGGTCCAACTGGACTCCTCAGTCGTGAAAGGTGGGAGTATCGGGCCTATTAGAAGGAGGGGCTTATGTGTCAAGCAATTTGTAGGGCTAGTTGGAATTAGAGACAGCCACATAAGGCTGAGTGGAGAAGCTTTGCCATCTAGGTGTTGTGAAAGGATTGAAGTGAATGTAAATCGGGGAGTGTATACTAAGTCTTGCTGTGGGTGAAGTGAAACTCTCTTAACTGCGGGAACTGTTTCTTTAGAGTGTAAGCATGGGTCACTCTCATAGCAAGCCCATCCCTTTGGAGACCATGCTGAAAAATTTCAAGAAATGATTTAGTGGGAATTACAGAGTAGTCATGACACCAGAGATATTAAGGACTTTATGTGAGGTAGACTGGCCAGCATTTGTGGTAGGCTGGTCCCCAGAGGGGACCCTAGACAGGTCTCTTGTCTCCAAAGTAAGACATGACGTTATATGCAGCAAGCTAGAACACCTTGATCAATTTCCATACATAGATTTGTGGTTGCAGTTAGTTTTGAACCCTCCGAAGTGGTTGAGAGGACAGACAGCATCATTTTAGTGGCCAAGGGACAGACTGCTAGAAACCACCATTGCCCCCGACGGAGAGACGCAGACTTCCAAGGTTCTGGCAGCTCCAGTGGCAGAAAAGTTTTTGATACCAAGGAGCCACAGGCTCTCGCTCATCTACTGCAAACGATTATTCAGACTCATAACCCCACTCCTGCTGATTACCATCAGCTGCTTATATATCTTTTTAACATCAATGAGAGGATGGGTGACGCGTTTCGCATGTATACTTCTTTTGATCCTAAAAGCCCTGAAGACCGACGCATAGTAAATATGATATTAGTCAGTGTGCAGAAGACATTAGATGAGAATTGCAGAAACAGGCAGGATTTGTGGGCATGCATGCTTCACAGCTACTGGAGATAGCTAACCAGGTGTTTGTGAACCAAGAAGCAGTGAGCCATGGAGAAAGTCGTAGAGAAAAGGAGTGCCAGGCTCGATGAGATGCCAACTTAATAGCTGCTGCTATGAGAGAAGCGCCCCCAAGACTGTGGGAAAAGGGGGGTTCCTGGAAAGCCCCACAATCTGCCCGCCAGGGCCTGCAACAAGATCAGTGTGCATTCTGTAAAAAAGTAGGACATTGGAAGGACCTGTGCTCCCAGCTAACAGGAAAACAGGGAGACCCTGTTAACAAGGCTTCAAACAAAAGTGAAGGGGCTCTACTCAATCTAATGAAAGGGCCACTGGACTAAAGGAGAGGGGGGCCAGACTCATATGCCCCCAAAGAGCCCATGGTCCAAACGACAGCCCTGTAAAGAAAAAAACTAATATGGTTAGAGCTATTAAGGTGTTTATTGCCAGCAGAGGATAGCTGGTTCACTTGATTGGACTTAAAGAATACTTCTTTAGCATTGGACTGGCCTCGGAGGGTCAAAAACCATTTGCATTTCAATGGGAGAAATCCAGAAACAGGTGTAACCACCCAATACACCTGGACCCAGCTTCCCAGCGGCTCAGAAAATCTCTCACCATCCTCGTGGAGGCACTAGCCCGTGATTGCCGCCACCGCTCCCCCCCCACTGCCCAGAAGTTTCTTGTTTGCACACTGCCCCCATATGCTGATGACCTTCTATTAGGACACCCCACGGCAGTCGAGTGTGCAAAAGGAACAGATGCCTTACTTCGGCACCTGGAGGACTGTGGGTAGAAAGTGTCTAAAAAGAAAGCCCAGATTTGCCAAAAAGCAAATGCAGTATCTGAGGCTCACCATCCAGGAGGGGGAACGCAGCCTAGAAGCAAAGAGGAAGCAAGCTGTTTGCAACCTGCCAGAACCTGAGACTAGAAGGCAGGTGAGAGAGCTCCGTGGGTTTTGTAAATTGTGGATTTCCAAACTTCGCAGTACTGGCCAAACCCTTACACAAAGTGACAAAATGGGGAGGGGAGAAGATAAGAAACCCTTTGAATGGGGCAAAAACTAAAAGCGAAACTTCTTTCAGACCTGGCTTTGGGGCTAGCCGATTTGACAAAGCTTTTCATGCTGTATGGGGGAAAAAAAAAAAAGAAGAGGAATGGCAGGCAGTTAAAGATTCTAGCCTTAACTCTGGGAAGAATTTAAATATGAAAGTACCCCACACAGTAGTGACCCTAATGAATACCAAAGGACATCACTGGTTAACAAATGCTAGGCCTGCCAAATACCTGAGCCTGCTAAAGGAAAAATCTCTGCATTACCATTAGGGTCTGTGCAACACCCTAAATCCTGCCACTTTGCCCCTGGTGCCAGGAAGCCCATGAAATAACCCATGTGCTGCTTCAAGATCTCATTCCTAGGTTTGGAGTGCCACTGCGCATCAGATCAAACAACCGACCAGCATTTGTGGTGAACTTGGCCCAGAAGGCAGCAGTGGCCTTGGGGTATTACTTTGGAAACTGCACGCTGCTTATTGCCCTCAGAGTTCGGGAAAAGTGAAAAGAATGAACCGGACCATCAAAAATAGCTTAGGGAAAGTGTATCAGGAAACAGGATCAAAGTGGGTGCAGGCACCTCTCGTGGTGTTATTCAAAATTAAATGTAATCCCTTTAGGAAAACAGGATATTCCCCTATAAAGCCTTGTATCATAGGCCACCCCCTCTACTCCGGGCACTCCCGGGAACTCCTCGGGAGTGTGGAGATATTGAGTTAGGATGCTACTTACCAGCTCTAGAGAAAATTGCTCAGCATATTTCAACCAGGATAAATGACAAATGTCTTGTAAGCTTATTCTTCCCATTTCACCCTTTCTCACTAGGTGATCACGTGTGGATAAAGGACTGGAGTGCAGCCCCTCTGAAGCCATGGTGGAAAGGACCCCAGACCATGATCCTGACCACCCCCACAGCGATAAAGGTAGAGGGAATCCCAGCCTGAATTCACCACAGCTGTGTGAAACCGGCAGCAGCTGAAACTTGGAAAGCCATAGGAAACCCACACAACGACTGCAGAATCACCTTAAAAAGGACAACAAGCCTTGCTCCAGCCACATCCCGGAAGCTCGCTGGTCCACGCATGGCCGAAGCATGAGGAAATTCATCGTGGGACTTGTTCGTCTTAATATTTGGACTTGTACAATAGGGACATTAACTAATTTTGAAGAATGCCCTCAGTGTGTACACCACGTTACTAAGATAGGACGTAAAGTTACTGCCATTCTTTTGTCCTACAGTTATTATGAATGTACAGGGACACGTAGGGGACCTGTTTATATAATAGTACTCAGTATAAGGTGTGTAATCCGGGGGATGGACAGCCTGATGTGTGCTACGACCTATCAGAGCTCCCTAAACATATGACTTTTAAAATTAAACTCCTAACAGGGCGATAAAATAGCCCTGCTAAATTAATAGCCAGAACAAAGGAGAGTGGAAGCCCAAAACAGGTTACGCTAAGGTTTAATGCCTGTGCAGCCATCAATGCCTATCATTTCAGTAGGAGGGGGATGTGATTCCCTCGAATGGGAACAAAGTTATGCAAAAGAGCATAAGCATGTGCTCGCTTAGGCAGCACATATACTAAAATTGGAACGATACAGAGAAGATTAGCAATTATTATAATTATATTAAAAAAAAAAAAAGAGCATAAGCATATCTGCCAGAAAACCTACTGGTGCGGTAATTGCATTTTTGGATCATGTGTCATCTGGGCCACTTGGAAGAATAATACAAATAATCCTCTTCATCTTATAAAAGGGAGAGACACCATTCCAGGGAGTAATGTCCACTGTGTCTCAGGACATTGTAGCCAAGTAAAATTAATAATCACAAACCCCCAAGACCCTAAATGGGAAAAAAGGGAAAGTGTAATGCTAAGAATTAATGGGAAAGGGCTTAACCCCAGAGTCAGTATTTAGATTCAGGGAAAAATCCAAAAATGCTCAGCCCGGCCAGTGTACAGCACTTTTATAATATATTAAATAAACCCATACCAGAGCTTCCGAAAAAGACAAAGAACTTGTTCCTCTAACTTCCTGATAATGTAGCCCATTCCCTCTATGCTACTTCTTGCTAGGTATGTAGGGTGACAACTATGGGTGCCAGGTGGCCATAAGAAGCCCGTGAGTTATTACCCTCTGACCCTGTCCCTGACCTGACCTCAGTTCAAAGGGTTCAAACCAACAGTTTCTGGGTTTTAAAGGTCTCAATTATTGGACAATACTGTTTGGCCAAAGAAGGAGCAGGCTTCACTATTCTGGTAGAAAAGCTTAGCTGCATAGGGCAGCGATTGTATCATGGAACAGTGAACACTATAACCTGGTGGGGCTCAAACTATACAGAAAAGAGCCCCTCCTATAATTTCCAAAATTACAGGATGCTTGGGATCATCCTGGGTACTGGAGAGATTGGACAGCCCTGCCTGGGTTGTACTGGATATGTGGACAGCTGCCTGAAAGATGAACGGGTAGCTATGTCATAGGCATCATTAAGCCCTCTTTTCTCCTATTATCTGTTAAGACAGGTGAGCTGTTAGGGTATCCAGTCTACTCCACTAGGGAGAAAAGAAACCTAAAGATAGGAGAATAGACAGATGATGAGTGGCCACTGAAGAGAATTATTGAGTATTACGGGCCGGCCACATGGGTGAAGGATGGCTCATGGGGATACCGGACTCCTATTTACATGCTCAACCAGATCATCTGGTTGCAGGCTGTTTTGGAAATACTCACTAATGAAACGGGTAAAGCTCTGTCTCTTTTGGCCTGACAAGAAACTCAAATGAGAAGTGTGACTTATCAGAACCGGCTGGCCCTAGATTATTTGCTGGCAGCTGAAGGAGGAGTCTGTGGAAAATTCCATCTAACCAACTGCTGTCTACACATAGACGACCAGGGTCATGCAGTGGAGGATATTGTGCGAGACATGACCAAACTGGCACACGTGCCTGTGCAGCTATGACATAGATTTAACCCTGAGTCCTTGTTTAGAGGTTGGTTCTCATCCTCAGGAGGATTCAAGACTCTCATCATAAGTGTCATAATAATGATAGGCATTTGTTTGTTAGTCCCTTGTTTACTCCCCCTTCCTTCAGATGATTAGGGGATTCATCACTACTGCAGTTAGCCAAAAAATGACATCACAAGTATATTATGTGAAACATTATCAGTTTCTTCAGAGGATCTGGAAAGTGAGAATGAGAGTGAGACCTCACTGATACTATAGAGTGGTGAGGGTCTCGAAGGTGGGGGGGGTGAGGAAGGAGACCCAGGCATCTGGGATCACCTCCCCCTCGACTTCCACAATGCATTTCAATAGAAGAAAAAGCAGGCCAATTGGCGCCTCCTGAATCACCTTCCTGCAAATAACACACTTGGTATTGGGCAAACTCTCCAAAAGACACTGTTTTTACTTAAAATAAGATGAAACCCCTACCCCACTCCTCCATCCGGAGACTAGAGCCTTTTCACATGTGATTTCTAAGGCTGTAAACCTAGAAACCCTTTTATATGTGATTTCTAAAACTATAAACCCGAAACTCTTTCATATGTGATTTCTAAAACTATAAACCTGAAACCCTTTCATACGTGATTTCTAAAGCTGTAAATCCAAAACCCTTTCACTTGTGATTTCTCAGGCTGTAAACGTAAGATTTTTCCATGTGTAGTATCTAGAGTGTAAGCCTATATAAAGGAAGTAAAGGCAGAACCTTCCTTTGTTAGACGAGCTGGGTTTGGACAACTCATCACCCGGCTCCTGGCCATAATAAACCCCTCCCTTCCCCATTTGGTGTTTGAGAGCTCTGTTTCTCGAGGCCGCTCCTGCTACAGTCTCAGCTAAGGAAGGAGGATCACTTGAGCCTAGGAGTTCAAGGCCAGCCTGAACAACATAGCAAGACCCCATCTGAAAAAGGAAGGAAGGAA
Source organism: Plecturocebus donacophilus (assembly GCA_004027715.1). Lineage (NCBI taxonomy): Eukaryota > Metazoa > Chordata > Mammalia > Primates > Pitheciidae > Plecturocebus > Plecturocebus donacophilus. The sequence goes on along the minus strand of PVKP010022979.1, from coordinate 3,652 downwards.
GGAGAAAGAAAGTTAATAACACTGGTAATCAAGAAAGGGTAAGTAATTCCTTGCAACTGTAAAGCAGATGAGTCTGGAATGATGAAGATACAGCAAAGGACACCTAAGCTCAGGAGGATACCAAGGAGAATAAGTGCTAGTTTTCACAAAGGAGATTCAGAGATGCTACAAACAAAGATACAGGATGATGAGGAACTCATTAAAGAACTGTAATCAAAGAAGCTAGAATTCTTGGGTCCATCCTCAGAAACAGCTGGCAATAAAGGCTTGTGTGTTTGGGCTAAATCCTGAACTCCACTCTTTCACTCTCTAAGCAAAGTGAACCAGCTTCCCCAAGGAGCCTTCTTCATGAGTATTACAACCAAGAAACTGAGCAGTGTGTCAGATAACTCTAGACTCCCTACAACCCCAGCACCAAGACAGTATGCAGAAGATCAAAAATCTGTAACTACGTATGAAATAAAAGCTTTTAACTTCTCCCTGAGTAATCTACTACTTATTTTGGTAATTGTGGAGGGTACTAGTCTGCCTCTGGCTTCACTACCAAAATGCTTTGTAGGCAAGCTGCCTCTAGGCAGGCTGCCAATTCACTTACAACCCCCAAGTCAGACCTCCTATTCAAAGGAAAAGCCTTTCAGGACAATAGGCATGCAAAACCAAAGGAATCCCACAGCAGTTACCTACAGGATCCAACCAGGTCCTTCACTCACGAACATGAATCACAAATTCAGGCTCTCCAGATACTTGAGGAAAACCAATGGCATGGAGAAAAAGGCCCAATGTTTAAAATCCAACTGGTAGACAAAGCAGTCAGTCAACTTAGAGAATAAAATATAAATGTTATATACCTTAACAATGCAAAAATAATATAATTAACAAAATTTGAATTGAAGAGCAGGAAGAGAGATGGAATCAAGGCTGGGTGCATTAATTTCTTCATATTTTAAAACAAGCAATCAACAGGCACTATCTGAGATTGGCACATTATGAAATAAGAATATTATTTAAGTCAAAAGCAAGCACAAAAAGAACTAAAAGTATTTGGAAGGAGAAGCAGGAGAGGAAGTGTAAGGAATCATTTATTGTAAAGAAAGTCAACAGATACCATCTACAGTTCACCAAATAAGAACTACAAGTGTAATATCTAAAGTTATTATGGTAACTACTGAAGAACCTGTACCAAGTGGGGCTGCCACTAGAGAAGAGTTTCAGGGGGTAGGGTGATTTGGAAAAGAAAGCATTTACTTTTTGTTGTACAACTTTGTTTTTATTTTTAACCACATGCATGTCTCTTATAGTTTAAAAACAAAAACAAGGTCAGGGTTGGTGGTTTACACACCTGTAATTCCAACACATTGGGAGGCCATGGTAGGAGGCCTGCTTGAGGCCAGAAGTTCAAGACCTGCCTGGACAGCATGAGGACCCTGTCTCTGAAAAAAAAAAAATTTTTTTTTTTTTTTTAAGATGGAGTCTCACTCTATTGTCCAGGCTGGAGTGCAGTGACGCTATCTCAGCTCACTGCAACCTCCACCTACTGGGTTCAAGTGATTCTCTTGCCTTAGCCTCCCAAGTAGCTGGGATTACAGGCATGCGTCATCACACCCAGCTAATTTTTGTATTTTTAGTAAAGATGGAGTTTTACCATGTTGGCCAGGTTGGTATTGAACCCCTGACTTCAGGTGATCTGCCTGCCTCGGCCTCCCAAAGTGCTAGAAATACAGGGATGAATCACGTGCCGGGCCTGAAAAAAAATTTTTAATTAGCTGGGTATGGTGGCACATGTCTACAGTCCTAGCTACTTAGAAGACTGAGGCAAGGGGATCATTTGAGCCCAGGAGTTCAAGGTTATAGTGAGCTATGATCACACCACTGAATGTCAGCCAGGGGAATTGGGCAAGACCCTGTCACTCCAAAAAATAAAATTAAAATAAATTTTTAAAAACTAGTCTGATTTTTAAAATTATAAGGCATAGAAAAACCAAAGGAGGTAAAGTTTATTACTTAAGAGTTAAATATCCTGGTCAAGAAACTTAAAACGCTCAGTCTCAGTTTTGTCAATTTAAGAAGAGGGAAAATATCTCCCTTGTGGGCAAGTTTTGAGTAGATTAAAGAAAATAATGTACATGGAAGAATCTGGCACACAGTGTCAGATTTATCTCTGTATAAATATTAATTAAAATTTGTTTAATCCTTTATCTTTCCTTGAAAATCCTACCCCAACCACCAGCACAGTCACCTCCAAGTTATGTTTCTCAGAGGAAGGAAATTCTCTTTCGGATACTGTGCCAGAATAGCATACCTTCCTCTTAAATCAAATTGGTCCTTTCACTATCTTAAAGAACTTTTGCCATTTGGTTTTCAAATTCCAAATTCACACTTTGGCTCAGTTTGTAAACAGGAAGCTCAACTGAAAACAGGAAGCTATACACTACAACTTCTCCAAAATCAAAAGACTGCAGGCCAGATCCACATATATACAGCAAAAGAGATAAGACATAAACCTGTTATGTGCCTAAATCACCCTTACCACTGGCTTGGTGCTATCTAAAGATCTGTGATTGGGGCTTGAACTCCCCTGGATTAAGGCCTTGCCCCTAACAGGCAAATATTCCTAGGAGTAACTTATCAGAGCCTTTCCATTGTACTTAAGAGAGTCTGATTTGAGAGGGGAGAAACTCTGGAAACAGGTTCAAAAATGGGACGACTACCCACAGACAGCAAGCTCAGGAAATGGGCCCTATACAGCCAAGGAAGCCACAGCATAAGCGTGCTGAGCGATCACAAAAGAGTGCTGGAAGTGGAGGCAGGTGAGCACACAGAAGAATATTTTTTTACCTACATCACAGTGTTGCCTATTTCAATGACTGTTCACACATTTGAACACACAGTCCTACAAGTGCAACTGTCTGGTATGGCGCACCCTTCTTTTCAGCTGCAAGGGTCAGTATGGTAAACACCTCTAGCACAGAGCTTTTCAAACTTTAATGTGTACCTGGGGATCTTGTTAAAATGCTGATTCAGATACAGTAGGTCTTGGGTGGTGTATTAGGCCATTCTTGCATTGCTATAAAGAAATACCTGGCTGGGAGCAGTGGCTCATGCCTGTAATCCCAGCATTTTGGAAGGCTGAGGCAGGCAGATCACCTGAGGTCAGGAGTCCAAGACCAGTCTGGGCACGGTGAAACCCTTTCTCTATTAAAAATACAAAAATTAGCCATGTGAGGTGGCAAATGCCTGTAACCTCAGCTACGCAGGAAGCTAAGGCAGGAGAATTGCTTGAACCCGGGAGGTGGAGGCTGCAGTGAGCCAATCACACCACTGTACTTTAGCCTGGGTGACAGAGCGAGACTCTGTCTCAAAACAAAACAAAACAAAAAACAAAAGAGAAAGAGAAAGGAAAAGAAAAGAGGCTGGGAGCCGTGGATCACGCTTGTAATCCCAGCACATTGGGAAGCCCAGGCAGGTGGATCACTAGGTCAGGAGTTCAAGACCAGCCTGGCCAAGATGGTGAAACCCCATCTCTACTAAAAATACAAATATTAGCCAGGCATGGTGTCGGAGACCTGTAATTCTAGCTACTTGGGAGGCTGAGACAGAGAATTGCTTGAACCTGGGAGGCAGAGGTTGCAGTGAGCCAAGATCGTGCCACTGC
>PVKP010022978.1:0-36874 GCA_004027715.1 Plecturocebus donacophilus | reverse complement strand
AAAAAAAAATGAGTATAGAATATACACTGCCAATTTTGTATACGATTCTAGAAAACTCATAGCTCCGTGGAGCCTGTATAAATGTTGTTTGTCTCATTTCACCTTTAACTTCAACAAACTTTTTAAAGCCCTCATCCCATAAATTCTAAGTATTATATGCTACACTCAGAGAATTATTATTCTAAGCCGACATGAGCAGATGGAGGATTGATAGCAGACAGTTAACATGAACCAGGAATTAACTGTAAGGGAAGAGAAGGCAAGGGTTTAAAGTTGGGAGGGGATTAATTAGAATTTGGAGATTTGAATGATATTACATCCTGATGCTTCCAGCAGGATGATGTACCCTCCAAATTTATCATTAGATAACAAGGTTTAGCCTCCTAAATCAAGTTGCTGTACATGCTTGCCAAAGAGTATCTGCCAAAACAGGCCGGGCACGGTGGTTTACACCTGTAATCCCAGCACTTTGGGAGGCTGAGGCAGGTAGATCACGAGGTCAAGAGATCAAGACCATCCTGGCCAACATGGTGAAACCCCGTCTCTACTAAAAATACAAAAAAATTAGCTGAGCATGATGGTGCGTGCCTGTAGTCCCAGCTACTTGGGAGGCTGAGGCAGAATTGCTTGAACCCTGGAGGCGGAGGTTGCAGTGAGCCGAGGTCGTGCCACTGTACTCCGGCCTAGAGCCTGGTGACAGAGTGAGACTCTGTCTCAAAAAGAAAAAAAGAAAAAAGAGTATCTGCCAAAACAGTAGGTTTCATGTCACCATGATTAAGTTTGAGTTGTTCCTCCTGACCTTCCTGTATCAGTTTCTTCTGTTATTCCTTAAAGCTTTCCCTGAAATGTGACAGTAGGATGATAGAGGTTTTATGAAAAGGTAGCATGAGAAAGATATTTCAGATGGTGATGGAAGGAGGGTGATAGAAGTATGTGAGGTGTGGAAACCTTTTGAAAGTTTAAAAAGAAGATGGCTAGAGCCCATCTCAATTCTATAAACATAATTGGGGGTAAAAACTTTTATTTTAGATACAGTGGTACATGCACAGGTTTGTTATGTGGGTGTATTGCGTGATGCTCAGGTTTGGGGTACAGATCCTATCACCAAGACAGTAAAGCAGTTTTTTAATCATGTCACTTCCTTACGTTAAAACTTGATGATTTCCCGTGGTTGAGAGCAGTGATCTGCCTTCAGTAGTTGTGTAATCTTGGCAAGGAGTTAAATCTCTGAACCATAATTTCTTGAAAGTAAAGTAAACTAGCAACCTGTTAAGCCTCTATTAACCCTGAAGAATGTGATTCTGACAAGGACAGATTCTCTCATTGCCCTTATTGTTCATTGTAGTGTTTATCCTCTTCCTTCCTTCCTGACCAAAACTTTGTGGTTTGGTAGAACAGAGATTCTTCTGACCAACCTTCTTTCCTTGTGTCCTCATTCTTCAGGTTTCCTGGATGTGGTCCTAAGGTACAGACGTAGTCCAAGAACAGCAGGGGGAGTTCTTGCTGCCCCAACTGTCTCCCTCTCAGTCCAGATTATCAGAGCCTGTGGTCTGCAAGCAGCAGCCAAGTAAGTCCACTTGAGACAAGCAATTCTCAAACCTCTTACACTACAGTCACTATAAAATAATGCCCAGATATGCAAAACTTTCTTAGTTACAATTTCCATTTCACTAACCACAACTCTTTTGCTGTTAAGAAAACATTTCAGAATATAAGTGAATAAATCACCTCCAAACGTTGCTATTTTAACTGTTATTAGAAACTTAGTTCCTTGACCTCACCCAACAATTTTATCATGTGCCTTTCTTAACCACTTAGTCTTATGGTCATACCCTCTACCATCAAACCATGCCATACCCAATCACTGCAACTCCTGTGTAATCTCACTTCACGCCTTTCAGTCTCTGAATACTACCTCCTATTTTTCCAGCATGTTGTCCTTTAGTCTGTTCTCAACATAGTAGCCAGTGATCCTATGAACACTTAAGTCTAGCTTTGTCACCCAGGATAGAGTGCAGCGGCAGGATCTCAGCTCACTGCAATGGCATGATCTCGGCTCACTGCAACCCCTGTTCCCTGGTTCAAGTGATTCTCCTGCCTCAGCTTCCCAAGTAGCTGGGATTACAGGCACCCACCACCACGCCCAGCTAATTTTTGTATTTTTAGTAGAGACATGGTTTCACCATGTTGGTCAGGCTGGTCTCAAACTCCTGACCTCAAGTGATCTACCCACCTCGGCCTCCCAAAGTGCTGGGATTATAGGCGTGAGCCACCAAGCCTGGCCTACATTTGATCTTATTCATAGTAAAAGCCAGAGCCCTTAAAATGGCTATGAGACCCCCATATATTCTTAGCCCCACCCCTACTATCTTTGTGATCTCATCTCCTGCTAGTCTCCCCTCTGCTTACTCCACTCCAGCCACAACCCCCTTGCTGCTTCTGAACACACTAAGCATATTTGCCCCTCAGGGCCTTTGTCTTGCTGTTTTCTCTGCCTGGAACACTATTTCTATAGAAAAACAGTGTGGCCCTCTCCCTTACCTCCTTCGGGTCTTTACTTATACTTCTCTCTGCTTTGAATATTCTTCTTCCTTTTGTCACATACTTCACAAACTCCTGCTTTCCTTCAAGACTTTGCAACGTCTTTACAGTTTTCCTTTATTTCTTTGTACATATAGGCAGAGTTGGTGGTTTTTCCTTTGTTAACATCTTGGTTATAGCACATGTTCTGTTTTAATTATTGCATACATGCATTTTTCTCCCACTAGGCTGTGAGTTCCGCTAGTCAGAGATACTGCCTGAGCTCCTCTCTGTCCTCTTAACCTCTTAGCATAGTTCTAGCATATAACAGGCTATACCAGACCCAGTAAGAAAGAGAACTAGATCAGGCTTCTGCTTCAGACTAACACTCTTTGAATAAAGAAACAGACAAGTGCTCCCTAACTTTTCACCTGTTATAACTGAGGCTCAAACTGTTCACCTATAGCTTTATGGTCTCCAAATAAGTAATTGCATTACTGAGTGAGATCTGATGCTGAAGAGCTGATAAGATTCTCAGTGTAGTTAATATTGTTCCTCACTAAATTCTCCACATAGTCTTTTTCAGTTACTGCCCAAGAACATCTTAGTGTTAGTGAAGGCGATATCAAGACAGGTTGGTTTGGGGTTTTTTGTTTTGGTTTGGTTTGGTTTCTGGGGTGTGTGTATATGTGTGTGTGTGTGTTTTAATTTCAACTTTTATTTTAGATACAGGGGTACATGTGCAGGTTTGTTATATGGGTATATTGCATGGTGCTCAGGTTTGGGGTACAGATCTCATCACCAAGACAGTAAAGCAGTTTTTTAATCACATCACTTCCTTACATTAAAACTTGATGATTTCCTGTTGTTGATAGCAGTGATCTCATAATTTTAATTATGCATTCCTGTTAATGAAAAAAAGTAGCTTGCCCTTTAAATTTTTTTTTTTTTTTTGAGACTGAATTTCACTCTGTCATCCAGGCTGGAGTACAGTGGCATGATCTCGGCTCACTGCAACCTCCACCTCCCAGGTTCAAGCGATTCTCCTGCCTTAGCCTTCTGAGTAGCTGGGATTACAGGTGTGTGCCACCATGCCTGGCTAATTTTTTTTTGTATTTTTAGTAGAGATGGGATTTCACCATGTTGGTCAGGCTGGTCTCAAACTCCTGACCTCATGATCTGCCCGCCTCAGCCTCCCAAAAGTGCTGGAATTATAGGCAGGAGCCCCATGCCCAGCCAAATATGTACATACTTATTCATGTATAAATCATCTTCATGTACTTCTATACTAATATACAAAAATACATTATAAAATATACCATGGAATAGAAAAACTTTAATATATGAGATAACCAATAAAGTTTATCCTATGAACCTCCTAAGTTGTGTACAGCTTCTTTAGGGATCATTGGTCCATATAATAAGGTCCAAGTTCCTTAGCTTGGCATTCACGTCCCTTCAAAATAAATCTGAGTCTTAAAAGAAGAACAGTAGTTATCAAGATGCCCAAAAGGGGTGAAAATTACTTTGGTGAAAGAGAACATGTGCAAAGGCAGGGAGGCATGAAACTTGTGTATTTGGAGTACCTCCTCAGTCTCAGATCCAGCCAACATCAGAATTCTTCAATATGGCATTAAATTAACTAGTATTTAATTGGCAGAGACGGATTCAGAATTTAGATACTCAGAAGATCTCCAAGAGGGCAGATAATAGGTCAGAAACTCAGTAGTTGCTCTGTCTGAGGACTCACGGAGAAAGTCAGATTGGATGGCAGGCAGTTTGTTCCAAATCTCCCATTTGGTCTTTGTCATATGTTCAAAGAGGGAGAGCAAGAAGCCAGGCCAGTTCTGACACAACAGTCTTCTGGTAGGTCGGGAGAGGTTCACAGGATGTGAGACAATGCATGGTATAATGGAAACAGAACTGTTCTAGAAATCGGATGCTATGGCTTCTAGACTCACTCCCATCTCCTACTAGCTGTGTATGATCTTGGGCTGCTTTCTTTACTTCTCCGAGCTTCTGTTTCTTCATCTGAAATGGAAATTTATATACCTACCCTGATTTTTATAAGGATCAGTGCAAAAATTAACAAATACGAAGTCATTTTATAAACTACAAACTATTGTACAAATTACAGATTTTTCTGATTACTTCCACTTGTACAGATAATTGTTACCTTTATTTGCCAGTAAAATCAGAGATAAGTTTTGCATTGCCTCTTACTGAAAAGAATTCTTGGTGTTCTAAAGTCACCCCTCTTTTGAATCCTTACTCTGGTATCTAGATAGCAGGTGCTGTAAATTAGCCTTTTCTCATCAAGAAACACCAGTCTTCATCTTACCTGCCAGTGGTCTTTCTGAAGATACATTGTCGGTGCCTATGTAAAGTGGCACTTCTTATTGACATGCGTCTTCTAACTCACCTGATCTTTAACTCAGAATGAATAGAAACTTTCTTGGACATAGCCAGTAGTCTTTAAATTCCACAAAGCTAAGGAATTGAGGCTATTTCACTACTATATATCGAGATGAGCCCAAGGCATGACACATAGAGCAGATACCCAGCAAATGACAACTGAATGAGTGAATTCAGACCAGCTTGGAGCCCAAGACTTTCTGCCATCTCACTGCCATCTCTAAAAGTTTCCTATTAAGAGTCCTTCACTGTCCATAGGCAAGTTTCCTCCTTTGTATATATTATCTAATGTTACCTTTACAACACCCTATGAGTATTTTATCTTTTTTTTTTTTTTGAGACGGAGTTTTGCTCTTGTCGCCCATGCTGGAGTGCAATGGCACAATCTCGGCTCACTGCAACCTCTGCCTCCTGGGTTCAAGTGATTCTCCCGCCTCAGCCTTCTGAGTAGCTGAGATTACAGGTGCATGCCACCATGCCTGCCTAATTTTTTATATTTTGAGTAGAGATGGGCTTTCACCTTGTTGGGCAGGCTAGTCTTGAAGTCCTGACCTCAGGCGATCCACCCGCCTCGGCCTCCCAAAGTGCTGGGATTACAAGCATGACCCACCGTGCCCGGGCTATCCTCATTTTTTAAGCCACTGCTAGCATTCAATTTATTTTCACCCCATTTTTCCTAGGCATAATATATACTTCATGGTATATGGATACATATCAATCTTCTGTTAATGATAAATCATCTATTAATGATCATCAATGATAATGAAAATGAAAAAGTTTTGCTTTTTTTCTTAGAAATGAAATTATAGAAAGTATTCAAATATATAATATACATCTTTAGTATTTATATACTATCCTTATATTAACCTCGTCTTAGTGAAGAGGAAACTAAGACTTAGAGGAGGTTGGATAACCTATCCAGAGTTACACGATAAGTAAATAGTGGAGCTAGGTTTCAAACCCAGATCTGTATAACTCCAAATTACTACTCTCTACTGGTATGTATAAAGTACAGTGAGGTTCTCACAGGAGGGATCCCCTAAGTCTGCTTTAGGTATAACAGGAAATGCTTCAAAAATAGGTGACTTCTTTGCCTAGATGTAAACTTTATCCCCTTGGGGAGTTTAGTGAAAGGGGGTTTGTCCCATACTGTAGCTACACACAAATTACTTGACTACTCTTTATGAGTGTCATTAAAGGCACCTAGATTCCATTTGTATATCATCGAGCATCTGTGCTGACAAAGAGAAAAGCAGCCCCAGACTTCTGGGAATTGGGCTGACATTCATGGGTAGGCTTTGGTGTTTTCTTCTTGAGCATATATAATCTTACAGAACATCAGCATCAGACAAGGACACTGTATGACTATGATGAAGTGAGTCAAAAACAAGACTGCTCCATCATCATGTCTAAGCACAGACCAAAACAAGGTCACTATACAAACCATAGAAACACCCAACATCCTCCTGTCTTGGCTAAAATGAGTGACAGTTGCTGCTTCACCAGTTATAGCTTTAGCCTTACTCTAGTATTCCCTCCATCTAGATAAGATTCTTTAAGAAAATCAATCCAGAGCAAAGCCCTGCTCCTTTAAGCCTTCACCCAAATCAGCTAACACAAGCCCAATGCTCATAAGCCCTTTCTGATACTTCTCACTGAGATGTACTGTGGTTCCCCATGGTGTATATTTTCCTTAATTGCAATGAGCAGTAAACTCAGCTTGTTTAACTAGAGTTGGTTCCTGTGGTCCTTGGCTTAAGGGTATTGACAGGACAGTGGATCGTCCTTGGAGTGTCACTCTGATGGGCAAAGTTGTCTCCCTCCACCCCTATATACATATGCCATGATATCTAGATTACTAAGAAAGCCTACTGTGGCACTGCCAAAAGTCTAGATAGAAAGCATATAGTTGGTTTTATTCTTGGTGGTCTCATGGAAGTAATGAAGTTATTTTTTAGGCAATCAAGCTGATTTCTAATATTACCATGGTATCCTCTTCTCATTTCCACCTCTCTCCCCTACAGGGTTTTGGCTGAACAGGAACCCACTCTACAGTTTAGTGCCACAGTTGGGGTCAATGCCTCTGTCACCACTCATCTCTCCTTCCTGCCCGAGGAAAAACAGCGCCGAACCCGCCCTGTGGCCTGTTCCTTCTGCCCTGAGTTCTCCCATCACATTGAGTTCACATGTAACTTGGTAACTCAGCACTGTAGTGGAGAGGCCTGTTTCCTAGCAGAGTTATTGGAGTTTGCAGAAGTTGTTTTTGCTATCTATCATGAAAATACCAAGTCAGGTGAGCACCAAATGACTTTTAATCGAAATTAAAAGAGGCTGCATTTTGAATGTTATAGCTCTTCCTAGGAGATACATACTGAAGTATTTAGAGGTGAAGAGTCATAATCTCTGCAACTTATTTCTGAAGGATACAGCAAAAAATAAGGACATGTACTAAGTATGTAAGAGAAAGATAGTGTAGAGAGAGATAAAGCAAATGTGTCAGTGTTAATGGGTATATCCAAATGAAGGGTGTGTAGGAGTGCATTATTATATTTTTGCAACTTTTCTGTATACCTTAATTTTTTTCAAAATAAAACATTTAATTTTAAAAATAGGCTGGCTACAGTGGCCAACACCTGTAATCCCAGCAATTTGGGAGGCTGAGGCTGGAGGATCCCTTGAGCCCAAGAGTTCAAGGTGCAGTGAGCTATGATTGCACTACTGCATTCCAGCCTGGGTAGGAGAATGAGACCCTGCCTAAAAAAAAAAAAAAAAGATTTTGAGGGCTGTAATCCCAGTACTTTGAGAGGCTGAGGCTGGAGGATCACTTGAGCCCAAGAGTTCAAGGTGCAGTGAAGTATGATTGCACCACTGCATTCCAGCCTGGGTGGGAGAATGAGACCCTGCCTAAAAAAAAAAAAAATTTTGAGGGCATTCAGGCTTTGGATTGTGAGCAAGAAAATCTCTAATGCATTTTGCAAAACTGATATTCAGTGTGTGTAAGGGGAAGGTTCTGTGGATATACTGTAAACGAGCCCCTTGATGAGTAAACCATCAAGTAATTTTTCTTTGTTGCTTCACAGCTGGTGATATAATCAGCATTCAGTCATGCAAAGAGTATCTGCTTGGAGTAGTAAAAGTTCCAACAAAAGAACTGCTGATCAAGAGATCTGGTAAGAATTCTGGATTATCACTTTCCACCTTTTCACTTCCCTACAAGAGGTCATCTTTTTCACTCTTACAAGATATTCAAAAGAAAACACAACCCCTTAACACATGCTCCTGAACTCTCTGATAACTCAGATGTTTCCCTGAAAGCATTTTAAGTCTTCTCCTAATCATTCTGAAGTTCTTCTAATAAAACAAAGAAGCTCAAGACATTGTACTATCATCCTTCTCTAAGAAAGAGGATGGGCCAAGATGGCCGAGAGAAGCCAGTGCTGGAACGCAGCTCCCAGTGAATGAGACACAGAGGGCTGGAGGACTTCATGGTTCCAAATGAGATGCTGGGTTCTTTTCTGTGGGACTAATAAGGCACTGGAATTGGTCCCAGGGAAGGAGCCGCAAGGCGAGAGCCGCCCAGGAGGGCAAATCAAGACAGGAGGGGCGCGTCCCCACCTGAAATGTGCAGCCAGTTCAGGGGGTCGGGGGACTTAACCCCCTCAGTGCTCCGTTTTGGATCCTGTGCTTGCCTCATCCCTCCTGTAACCCTCGGTCCACAAAAGCCCTGCCAGACAGTGGGGCGCCGTGGGTAGTCGATGCACATCTGAGCAGCGGCTACTGCTGGATTTCGGCAAGTTGTCGCAGGGACCTGTGTGGGAGTTTGGACTAAGGCCAGCGGGGACGGACCATCCCACAGAGGGAGGCAGAGTTGAAAGCAGGAAACAGACCATAAAGCCAGCAGGCCCCACCCCCACAGAACTTAAACTGAAGTGCTCGCTAGAGAGGTTGGCACCAAATAAACCAGCTTGACCCCAACCAGGAAGATCCAGCTCTGGGAGAGAAGCCATTGGGAAGGCGGGGCCAATCTCACCTGCAAACAAACTCCAGGGAAGGACCACCCACCCAACAACCTGACTGAACTGGAGAGAGCCCAGCAACACCCTCTACAGGCCAAAAAAGATATAGTTCCAACCCAATAGAAAAAAAAGTCCACCCAGAGACTCCTGAAATCACCAACTTCAAAGATTAAAGGGAGATAAATCCACAGATGGGGAAAAAACAAAGCAAAAAGGATGAAACCACCAAAGAACAGAACACCTCTTCTTCCAGGGATCACAACTTCTCACCTTCAAGGGAACAAAAAAAGAGAACGAATCTGACGAATTGACAGAAGCAGGCTTCAGAAAGTTGGTAATAACAAACTTCTCTGAGTTAAAAGACCATGTTCTAACCCAACGCAAAGAAACTAAGAACCTTGAAAAAAGGTTAGACGAAATGCCAACTAGAATAGCCAGCTTAGAGAAGAACATAAACGACTTGATGGAGCTGAAAAACACAGCACGAGAACTTCGTGAGGCATACACAAGTTTCAACGGCCGAATCGATCAAGCAGAAAGGATATCAGAGATAGAAGGTCAAATCAATGAAATAAAACGAGAAGGCAGCAAGATTAGAGAAAAAAGAGTGAAAAGAAATGAACAAAGCCTCCAAGAACTATGGGATTATTTGAAAAAACCTTATCTATGCTTGATCGGCGTACCTGAATGTGACAGGGAGAATGAATCCAAGTTGGAAAACACTCTTCAAGATACTATCCAAGAGAACTTTCCCAACCTAACAAGGCAGGCCAACATTCAAATCCAGGAAATACAGAGAACACCACAAAGATATTCATCAAGAAGAGCAACCCCAAGGCACATAGTTGTCAGATTCACCAGGGTTGAAATGAAGGAAAAAAATCCTAAGGGCAGCCAGAGAGAAAGGTCGAGTCGCCAACAAAGGAAAGCCCATCAGACTCACAGCAGATCTCTCGGCAGAAACCCTGCAAGCTAGAAGGGAGTAGGGGTCAATATTCAACATCCTTAAAGAAAAGAACTTTCAACCCAGAACTTCATATCCAGCCAAACTAAGCTTCGTAAGTGAAGGAGAAATAAAATCCTTTACGGACAAGCAATTGCTGAGAGACTTCATCACTACAAGACCTGCCTTACAGGAGCTACTAAAGGAAGTACTAAACAGGGAAAGGAATAACCAGTACCAGCCACTGCAAAAATGTACCAAATGGTAAAGAATAACAACGCAATGAAGGAGCCACATCAATTAACGGGCAAAACAACCAGCCAGCAACAAAATGGCAGGATCAAATTCAAACAACAATATTAACATTGAATGTAAATGGCCTAAACGCCCCAATCAAAAGACACAGACTGGCAATTTGAATAAAAAGTCAAGACTCATCAGTGTGCTGTATTCAGGAGACCCATCTCACATGCAAAGACTCACATAGACTCAAAATAAAGGGATGGAAGAAGATTTACCAAGCAGATGGAGAGCAAAAAAAAGCAGGGGTAGCAATCCTAGTCTCTGATAAAATGGACTTTAAGCCAACAAAGATCAAAAGAGACAAAGAAGAGCATTACATAATGGTAAAAGAATCAATGTAACAAGAAGAGCTAACAACCCTAAATATACACGCACCCAATACAGGAGCACCCAGATACATAAAGCAAGTTCTTAATGACCTACAAAGAGACATAGACTCCTGCACAATAATAGTGGGAGACTTTAACACTCCACTGACAATATTGGACAGATCAACGAAACAGAATGTCAACAAGGATATCCAGGACTTGAACGCAGATTTGGACCAAGCGGACCTAATAGACATTTATAGGATGCTCCACCTCAAATCCACAGAATACACATTCTTCTCAGCACCACATTATACTTACTCCAAAATTGACCATATAATCAGAGGTAAATCACTCCTCAGCAAATGCAGAAGAACGGAAATCATAACAAATAGTCTCTCAGACCACAGTGCAATCAAATTAGAACTCAGGATTAAGAAAAGCACTCAAAACCACACAATCACATGGAAACTGAACAACTTGCCCCTGAATGACCAATGGATAAACAATGAAATGAAGGCAGAAATAAAAACGTTCTTTGAAACCAATGACAACAAAGACACAATGTAACAGAATCTCTGGGACACATTTAAAGCAGTGTCTAGATGGAAATTTATAGCAATAAATGTCCACATGAGAAACAAGGAAAGATCTAAAATTGACACCCTATCATCAAAATTGAAAGAGCTAGAGGAGCAAGATCAAAAAAACTCAAAAGCAAGCAGAAGACAAGAAATAACTAAGATCAGAGCAGAACTGAAGGAGACAGAGACACACAAAATCAATAAATCCAGGAGCTAGTTTTTTGAAAAGAAAGATCAACAGAATAGACAGACCACTAGCTAGACTAATAAAAAAGAAAAGAGAAAAGAATCGAATAGATGCAATAAAAAACAATAAAGAGAAGATCATCACCGATTCCTTGGAAATACAAACTACCATCAGAGATTACTACAAACAACTCTATGCACATAAACCAGTAAATCTGGAAGAAATAGATAAATTCCTGGACACTTGCACACTCCCAAGACTAAGCCAAGAAGAAGTAGAAATGCTGAATAGACCAATAACAAGGTCTGAAGTTGAGGCAGCAGTTAAGAGCCTACCGACCAAAAAAGTCCAGGTCCAGATGGGTTCACAGCTGAATTCTACCAGACATACAAAGAGGAGCTATTACCACTCCTGTTGAAACTATTCCAAACAATACAAAAAGAGGGAATCCTGCCTAACTCTTTCTGTGAGACCAACATCATCCTGATAGCAAAATCTAGCAGAGACACAACTAAAAAAGAAAACTACGGGCCAATATCCATGATGAACATTGATTCAAAAATCTTCAATAAAATACTGGCAAACCAAATCCAACAGCACATCAAAAAGCTTATACATCACAATCAAGTAGGCTTCATACCAGGGATGCAAGGCTGGTTCAACATATCCAAATCTATAAATGTTAATTCACCACATAAACAGAACCAAAGACAAAAACCACATGATTATCTCAATAGATGCAGAGAAGGCCTTCTACAAAATTCAACAGCCCTTTATGCTAAAAACTCTCAATAAACTAGATATTGATGGAACATATCTCAAAACAATAAAAGCTATTTATGACAAACCCACAGCCAATATCATACTGAATGGGCAAAAATTAGAAGCATTCCATTTAAAAACTAGCACTAGACAAGGATGCCCTCTCTCACCACTCCTATTCAATATAGTATTGGAAGTTCTAACCAGAGCAATTAGGCAAGAAAAAGAAATAAAGGGCATTCAGTTAGGAAAAGAAGTCAAATTGTCCCCATTTGCAGATGACATCATCATATATTTAGATATACGTCTCAGCCCAAAACCTCCATAAGCTGATAAGCAACTTCAGCAAAGTCTCAGGATACAAAATCAATGTGCAGAAATCACAAGCATTCCTGTACACCAGTAACAGACAAACAGAGAGCCAAATCATGAGCGAACTCCCATTTACAATTGCTACAAAGAGAATACACCTAGGAATACAATGAACAAAGGAGGTAAAAGATCTCTTCAAGGAGAACTACGAACCACCGATCAAGGAAATAAGAGAGGACAGAAACAGATGGAAAAAATTCCATGCTCATGGTTAGGAAGAATCAATATTGTGAAAATAGCCATACTGCCCAAAGTAATTTATAGATTTAATGCTATCACCATCAAGCTACCATTGACCTTCTTCACAGAACTGGAAAAAAAATACTTTAAACTTCATATGGAACCAAAAGAGAGCCCGCATAGCGAAGACAATCCTAAGCAAAAAGAACAAAGCTGGAGGCATCACGCTACCTGACTTCAAACTATACTACAAGGCTACAGTAATCAAAACAGCATGGTACTGGTACCAAAACAGAGATATAGACCAGTGGAACAGAACAGAGGCCTCGGAAGCAACACCACACATCTACAACCATCTGATCTTTGACAAACCTGATAGGAACAAGCAATGGGGAAAGGATTCCCTGTTTAATAAATGGTGTTGGAAAAACTGGCCAGCCATATGCAGGAAGCTGAAACTGAACCCCTTCCTTATACCTTATACAAAAAGTAACTCCAGGTGGATTAAAGATTTAAACATAAGAACTAACACCATAAAAAACCTAGAAGAAAACCTAGGCAAAACCATTCAGGACATATACACAGGCAAGGACTTCATGACTAAAACACCAAAAGCAATGGCAACAAAAGCCAAAATAGTCAAATGGAACTTAATTAAACTTAAGAACTTCTGCACAGCAAAAGAAACAATCATTAGAGTAAACCGGCAGCCAACAGAATAGGAAAAAATTTTCACAATCTACCCATCAGACATAGGGCTAATATCCAGAATCTACAAAGAACTAAAACAGATTTACAGGAAAAAACAAACAAACAAACAAACAAAAAACACACAAAAACCCATTCAAAAGTGGGCAAAGGATATGAACAGACATTTTTCAAAAGAAGATAAATATGCAGCCAACAAACATATGAAAAAATGCTCATCATCATTGGTCATTAGAGAAATGCAAATCAAAACCACATTGAGATACCATCTAACGCCAGTTAGAATGGCAATCATTAAAAAATCTGGAGACAATAGATGCTGGAGAGGATGTGGCGAAAAAGAAACACTTTTACACTGTTGGTGGGAGCGTAGTTCAACCATTGTGGAAGACAGTGTGGCGATTCCTCAAGGACCCAGAAATAGAAATTCCATTTGATCCAGCAATACCATTACTGGGTATATACCCAAAGGATTATAAATCATTCTGTCATAAAGACACATGCACACATATGTTCATTGTGGTGCTGTTTAGAATAGCAAAGACCTGGAACCAACCCAGATGCCCATCGATGATAGACTAGACAAAAAAAATGTGGCACATATACACCATGGAATCCTATGCAGCCATAAAAAACGATGAGTTCTTGTCCTTTGTAGAGACATGGATGAACCTAGAAACCATCATTCTCAGCAAACTGACACAAGAACAGAAAACCAAACACGGCATGTTTTCGTTCATAGGCAGGTGATGAACAGTGAGAACACTTGGGCACAGGGAAGGGAACATCACTCACAGGGCTAGGTGGGGTGTGGAGGGGAGGGGAGGGGGGCATACCTGGGGAGCGGGGAGGAGGGGAAGGGATAATACCTGGAGAAATGCCTGATGTAGGCAACAGTGTGGGATGGAGACAGCAAACCATTGTGGCATGTATGTACCTATGCAACAATCCTGCAGGATGCAGGATGTACACATGTTCCCCAGAATCCAAATACAATTTAAAAAAAAAAGAAAGATGATGATGAAGAAGAATATGGCAGTATCCATTACATTATACAGCACTTTGTAAATATTTTCTCAGATCTTGAGCTTTATGATAACCCTGACAGGCAAGGATATAGGATCTTACTATTTTAATTTGACAGATAAGAAAACTTAGAGAGATTAAGTGATTTGCTATAAACAAATACCTGGTGAGTGGAGGACCTGAAATGAAATCCAGATTCACTCATTTTTTCCTACTTTTTTCTCTCACTGAGGAAGGAATAAGGATATGGGATAAATGCGCCCCCCAAAATAGACAAACCACCAAGGCAGTCTGGAAATACTGATCCCATCCTACTTACTAGCAGCTGAGTGATTTTGACCAAGAAATTTGACCTCTTTAAGCCCCTATTTTCTTATCCTACGGGAGGGAGTCAGTTAATCCTGACAAGTCTACAAGGTAGGAATTCATTAAATTGATTATATAAAGTACCTGACACATAATAGGTATGTAGTAAGTGTGGGTTTTCCTTCTGTTGTCCATCTTCCTGCCTAGGATTGTGTAATCTAGTTTGCAGAATTCTATCACACATCTCCCAATTTCGTTGTCAGTTAATATTTGAGCACTATCCTAATAAACAGATACTGTGTATGTGCCTGCCAGTCTGCACAAGTTGATATGGGATTTATATCTCCCTCTGTCACTTACTATTTGTGATCTAAAGCAAATTACTTCATCTCTCAGATCCATAGTTTCTTCATCTGTATAAATGGAAATAGTAAAATCTATTTCACAAGATTATTAAAGCACTCAATGAAATCTTACATGTGAAAGATCTTGACACAGGGCTGGGCACATAGGACACCTCAGTTTCCTTCCTTCTGTAACTTAGCTACGGTTTGTCAGAGAACAGGCACCATCTGGGAAATACCATCTCTGTGAATTGAAATTAATCCCTTGGATATAAACCTTTTGGATAATTAGGGATATATCATTTATCTTTGTATTCAGAGTTATTCTAAAGTGAGCACTCTGTTTTGTTTTTTCCTGCCTATAACCTCAATTACAGAATTACAGAACTAAAGGAACCATCTAATCTAAGTAGTTCTTAAACACTGAAATGGTGTGAAATTTTGTGTCTACATGTATTTATTTATTTTGGAGGGCCATAATAGCTTTCATTTGAGCCAAAAGGGTCTGTGACCAAAAACATGTTAAGAAACATTAAGTTGTGGGGAACCATAATCCTAGAGCCAAAGCCCTAGATTCTTAGACTGTCCAAGCTGAAAAGGAGCCTTAGAGATCAAAATTTCACAGAGAAAAACTAAGAAGGCCCAGAAAAGTTAAATACCTCTCCAGAAGTCATAAAACCTTAAGTAACCTTCAGTAAATTAATCTCAATAAGCCTAAATCTTCTCATTTGTAAAATATACTTAGTAAAACGTTTCTCAGAAAATTGCTGTGAATATTATCATTCCACAATCTGTTTTATATAATGCCAAAATCTAAAAGACACTGAAAATGAAAGTTTTTTAACTCATTGAGCAGCCAAATCTGACCTCAACTGATATGAGACTTAGGCAACCACCTGTTTATGTAAACTTTTATTAAAACACACTGTGCCCATTAATTTACATATTGTCTATGGCCACTTTGTTACCACAGTAGCCCAGTTGAGTAACTGCAACAGAGACCATATGAACCATAAAGTCTAAATTATTTACTATCTGGCCTTTTACAGAATAAGTTTGCAAACCCTTGACTTATCTGGGCCCTGTTATATAATGTATTATAATAGTCAGTTTATGTACTCTATTACCTTTCTAAAACCTGAAAAATTCTAAATTCAGAAATAAATCTGGCCTTAAAGGTTTCAGATAAGATAATGTGAACCTATACTAGGTGGAATGTAGACTTTAGAGCCAGCTCAACCTGGCTTCTATCTAGAATCAATATCTAGAATCAATCTGGATTCTAGCTGTGTCACTTGGTAGCAGTAATAAGTTGGGCAGGTTTCTGAGCTTCCACTGTCTCGTTTGTAAAATAAGGCTTATTATCCCATTTAATCCTCAGAACTTCTCAGGGTTATCAGAGGAATTAAATGAAATAATATCTGTAAAGGGCTAGCAGAATTTCTGACACATACTAGATATTTAATAAAGAGTAGTTTTTGGCCAGGTGCAGTGTCTCACTCCTGTAATCCCAAAACCTTGGGAAACCAAGGTGGAAGTATTGCTTGAGGCCATGAGTTTGAGACCAGCCTGGGTCTCACAGCAAGATCCTGTCTCTATTAAAAAAAAAAAAAAAAAACTTTTTTTGGAAAATGGCCAGGCATGGTGGCACATGCGTATAGTCCTAGGTTCTCAGGAGGCTGAGGTAGGAGAATGATTTGAGCCCATGAGTTCAAAGTTACTGGTGCCACTCCACTCCAGCCTGGGCAAAGAGATTTTGAAATAAGTGCCGATTCCCTTGGTAGAAGACTTGGGTCTAGACTCCAGATCTCTTTCAACCTCTGCCTTTTCTGTTGCACTCATAGTACCATAAACATTTGAGAACTTTTAAAGCACTTTTCTCTCAAAGCTCTTTCTAAACCATTGTCTCATTTGACAATCATAACAACTTTGGTAAACAATACTGGCATCAGTTTTCTCATTTGTGAGGTAAGGAAACCAAATTTGAGAGAGATTAATGGCTTGTTCTTTAGAAACAACTAGTTCTAGCCATAGCCAAAGAGAACTCAGATCTTCCAACTCCTAGCCTTTTTCCTTCCCATCTAATCTCATTGCCTCTCAGTGGTCAGATAAACACAAACTCCAGCTCACTGTGGGTATGTTTTCTGTTCTGTATTAAGCCAGGATGATGGACAGTATGGGGTGGAGAGTAAGTAACTTGTCGTTTTGTTTACTTTTAAGAGTATAATTGAGAATCTTTCTTTTCTCCCATAAGGGATCACAGGATGGTATCCTATCATTTTACCAGAAGATGGGGGTCTACCTCATGGCTTGGAGCTCATGCAGAAGATCGTGGGTGGTCTGGAGCTTTCAGTTTCCTTTACGCATCCTGGAGATAGAGAGCGGGTGTTGGAAGCTGCTGACCTATTGGGCTGGAGTTTTGAGAACAGCCTAAAGGATTTTGTCAGAATGGATGAAGGGGAGCCAGCTACTGTCACCATCTCCACCCCAAGGCTATGGCTGCCCATCCACTGCGTGCTGCTTGCTGGCCACAACCACATTCATAAGAACACGTATTGCTATCTTCGCTACAAGTTCTATGATCGTGAAGCCTTTTGGACCCCTCTCAAGAAGCCTAAGGAATCTGTAAACAAAAAGCAGATTGTGGTCACTTTCAAAGCATCCAAAAGAGCAGAAGTCACTAGGGGCCCATCGCTGCTTTGGTACTTTAGGGAGGAGAGGCTAGAGATCCAAGTGTGGCGAGCTTATGGCAATGCTAGCATGGAGAGACCCCACCAGACAGACAGCTGGATTGGCTCAGCCTATGTGGACCTGGCCAGACTTGGGGAGAGGTCAGCAAAGACACTAACTGTCAGTGGTAAGTGAGGACCCCGATTCAGCTCTTGTAGTTTGAGCGCCTGCTCTGTGTCAAACACTGTGCAAGACACTCTGTCAGACATTACTTTACTTGATGCTCCCAGCAATCCTGTGAAATAGGCTTTAGACCCATTTTACAGTCATGGAAAAGGAAGCTCAGAGAGATTGAGTAACCTGCCTGGGGTCACAGACTAGTAAGTGTTCCTTCCATTATTGCATGCTGAAAGATTAATAATAATTTAGTAGTGCTTATTGTAACGAAAGAGATTGTTTTTAAAGTTCCACTGCCTGCTTAAGAAAGGGTGTTACCTAATTCCAGTACTGTGGTGGGGTCAACATAACGTTGAAGAACTGGCCGTGAACTCATAGCACTAGAGTGCATCCAAATTCATCAGATTTTTGCATTTAACATAGTGCTTAGAACATCGTTAACACTTATAAAATAATGAATGAATTTAGGGAACTACTTTTAACCACATATATAAGAGCCTGTCTAATCATCTAGAATGTTAGTTTATTATTTACACTGAAAAGCATACCTATTAAGGGGACCAGGATATTCTTTCTCTCTGGTAAGCACATCTTGAAACCATAAAGAAAATCTATATGGTAATAACTAGTTGACAAAGCAAAAAAGAAAAGGGTAACCTTTTGCAGGTGGCATTTTTGTGCTGGGTGCTTTTCTTTCAAACATTTGTTTAGTACTTCATACATATTCTTGGACCTGGGAATTCAAAGACGAGTAAGAAATAGTTCCTGACCTTAAAGAGTTTACAGTCTAATAGGAGAATACAATAGTAAGTAAATAATTACAGTGAGGCATCAGAACTATGAAAAAGGTGTTCTTGGTGCTGTGGAAACACAGGGACACAACGTCTCTTAAGGATAGCATCTCGGTGAAAGTGATATTTGACCTGAGTTTCAAAGGATGTAGGTATAAATCAAGGAAAGCGTAAAAGAAAGGTATTCTAAAGAAGGGAACAGCATGGGTGAAGGTATAGGAGAATGAAGAGTTTGATGGATTTGGGGGACTATAGTAATTTCAGACAGCTGCATCATGGGATACATAGATTGGGAAATGATTAGAGATGAAGCTAGGGAGGTAGGCAGGAGTACTGTGTTGAAAGCCTTCTCTTCTAAGCTCAAGTTTGGACTTTTTTCCTGAGAGTTATGGAAATCTAGCACAATGGTTTCTGAATACAAGAGGAGTGTATAGCTTTGCATTTAGAAAAATAAAGCTAGTGACTGTAGTTAAGATGATAGAGATAGCCAGACTAGACTCTTTACAAATATGATCTTTATTCAGCTTAACACTGCTGTCCAGTTAGTTATTTCTCCCACTCTACAGTTGAAGAAACTGAGTCATGACCCTTTTTTAGCCCTATTAGCCCTGTGCTCTGACCCTGTTGTTGAGTGGGTGGCCTGGGCTATAGGAGAACTGAGTGTATCTAGGTGATTGTCCCAAATTCTCTGGTTCTTTCTGGACCTAACAGGTGTAAATCTGGCTCTGTTGAGCACATCAAATGCCATGTGCTCTATTTTATCTGGGAAGGCCTAGAGTCACTTCAAGGGACTACAGAAAATGTCCTTGAAGTGAATCAGGTTCACTTGAACTAAAGTTTATAAAGACAGGCTTTTAGCTTCATTCTGCTGAAGAAAGTAGGTTTAGGACACTGAATATAGATCTAAGTATAGGATCTCAAGCACAAATGCCTCTTTTTATTGAGTGCTACCTAAGGTGGTATTTAGCTTCTCAGATCATCCATTTCCCTCATACTTCTCTATACCCCTCTTGTCTGAGCTTTTTATCCTCTTGTGCAAGGGGATATCAAATGACAAGGCATGTCATTTGATGTGTTTGTTGAATAAGTCAAGCCATCCATCCAACCATACTTCAACGTTTTGTTAAGTTTCCTGGAGTTCAGGATTTAACTGTGTTGCTTTTGGGTATCTTCCCTCCTATAATGACCTGCCCTTATTTTCCTTTGATAATCGTGATAACTTACACATTGCTTTGAGAAGAAAACTGATTATCTAAAAATAGAAAAAATAGGAAAGGTTTCATATTATGGCCTTCTGTGAATCAGTTAACTTCATTTTCCTGAATTGGAATGAGTCTAATGAAGCAAACTTTGAGATTCAGAAGGAGCTATTAGAACCTTCTGTTTTATAATCACATTTTAATATTCAGCAAGTTAGTAAAATTCAAATCTCTGGGCTTAAATCTGCTACTTACTGGAAGAGTGATGTTGGCAGGTTATTTAACTCCTCTGAGATTCTGGCATATGAAAAAGACTCAACAAATATTAACTCCCTTATATTTCTTTCTGGTCTCCTTCTGACCTCCTACTTCCCTTCCAAAATATTGCCAGAACCCTATGAAACATAGCTAAATTGAGTGTCAAGACAGCTTCCTGATAAGGAGAAGGTCTAAAAACAGAGCCCATGAGACATGAAGAGAAAATAGGCCGCTCCTGATTTCATCACTCTTAGGCTTCTCTAAGTCTTATTGCCTCTCAGTGCATGAATCCCTTCCACCATAGCTCTGCCTGGTAGTTTTTTTGTTTTGTTTTGTTTTGTTTTTTTGCTTTTTGTTTTCTGGGTTTGGGGAGGGGGATTTGTTTTTTGTTTGTTTATTTGTTTGTTTGTTTGTTTTGAGACAGAATCTTGCTCTGTCGCCCAGGATGGAGTGCAGTGGCACAATCATGGCTCCCTGCAGCCTTGACCTCCTGGGCTCAGGTGATCCTCCCACCTCACCCTCCTGAGTAGCTGGGACTACAGACACACACCACCATGCTCAGCTAATTTTTGTGTTTTTTTGTAAAGACAGGGTTTTACCGTGTTGCCCAGAGTCTCAAATTCCTGGACTCAAGCAATTCACCCACTTCAGTCTCTCAAAGTGCTGAGATTACAAGTGTGAGCCACCACACCCAGCCTACTTTTCATTATTGAAGATAGTTAGGGCAGGATAAAAGTTTTCATGTTTTCTACTAGCTTCGTAGTTTATTTTGCAAATTGATGTATTGAGGTTTGTAGACCTTTCAAAGGAGAAAAGACCACAGCACCTTCAGTGAGTGTTTCCTCCAAGCTTGGTTCTTGGTTCCTGCTTGATTATCCTTATTCTTCTCCATCCTCTTGTAGGTGTGTATCCTCTGTTTGGACAAAATGCTTCCAATCTCTCAGGAGCAGCCTTGCGAGTTCATTTGGTTCTTTCCTCTCTTTCCTCACACCCGGAGCCCACTCATGAGCTGGACTCCATGGACTGCAGCAGCCACAGTGAATCTGAGCAGCTCCCCAGAAGGAATGATGAGGTCCATTTTTCTCCACCAGAAGAAGTCTCCTGCCACCAGAAGTCTCCTACCTCCACCGAGGTCCCCTGCGGCAGCACCACAGCTGAAGTCTGCCTGACCCAGGAGGGCCCTGCTGAGTTGGATGGAACTTTTGCCGTCAGCATCCTAGTAGAAAGAGCAATGCACTTGAGCTTGAAAGGTATGCTCTCTTCACCTACCTGGGAGCATATGTCTAATCTAACTCTTCAGGGTGTGCTCCTTTCTTCACAGATCTTTCAAATCATGGCAGGATCTGTTAATCATCTTTAATTGATAATTATTTATTTCTCAAGCCTAAAGGTTTAAGCAACATGAAAGCTTTTCTGAACTTATTGCACATCGTAAATTCCCCCAGTCCAGCCAACTGAGTATCAACCTAGATAGATACTTCTCTTTTCCTTATCCACTGTCAAATCATCAGATCACTAACTTGTTCTGCATTCCTGCCAACTCAGGCCCTCCTAATGCACCTAGGCCCAGGTGTTTTTAACATTGGGTCCTTAAACACCCAGGGAATCCATGAAAAGTTCAAACTCATGGTTAGTGACCTTGGATAGGAAAATAATTACATCTTTATTTTTATTAACCTCTAACTAAAATTTAACATTTCCTCTCATTATGAATATAGACAATAGATCCTAGTAATAGTACCTGTGGTATTGTCAACAGTAATCACAGGTATTTCCGTATCAGATCATTATTGCAGATATCTTAGAATATCACTTATAACTATGATTTCTTTGAAATTTCCGTAGTTTTTGGGTTTTTATGGGGTTTTTTTGTGGGTTTTTTTTTTAAAAACAAAGTCTTGCTCTGTCACCCAGGCTGGAGTGCAGTGGCATGATCTCGGCTCACTGCAACCTTCCTCTTCCCGGCTTCAAGCGATTCTCCTGACTCAGCCACCTGAGTAGCTGGGATTATAGGCTTGTGCCACCACTCCTGGCTAATTTTTGTTTTATTTTTTTGTTTGTTTGTTTTGAGACGGAGTTTCGCTCTTGGTGCCCAAGCTGGAGTACATTGGCACCATCTCAGCTCACTGCAATCTCTGCCTCCTGGGTTCAAGCAATTCTCCTGGGATTACAGGCATGTGCCTGTAATTTGTAGACCTTTCAAAGGAGAAAGCACGCCCAGCTAATTTTGTATTTTTAGTAGAGACAGGATTTTTCCATGTTGATCAGGCTGGTCTCAAACTCCCGACCTCAGGTGATCTGCCCACCTCAGCCTCCCAAAGTGCTGGAATTACAGACGTAAGCCACTATGCCAGACCTACAATAGTTAGTATCTATAATTAGACCTTGTTAATAAAGCACATATATGACTATATTTTCAGTTTTGATAACTCTATGTAAATATAATTGGATTTCTCTGTAATCCTATGTATTTTACATTATGTATTTTAAAGAAACACGGTTAAAAAAAAAAAAGAGGGCCAGAGTCCATGGCAAAAAGAACTCCTGCCCTACCTTTATTCAGCTTTGTAATCTCCTAAAATTTTCCCTTTGCCATCACCCTTCTCTTTTACCTGGCTACTCCTTGCTCCTCTCTTAAGACCCAGCTCAGGCATCACCATTTCCTGGAGGGCTTTCCCAATATAAAGACCCCTTCTATTTGCTCCCCTGGCACTTTTTCCCTATGTAATAGCATATATCACACAGTCCTGCAGTTGTTTCCATGGTTTTCTTCTCAATTAGATATGAGCTGTTCCAAAGTAAAGACCTTATATTTGTTCATTCATCATGCATTCATTCACTTCACAACAAAATTTACTGTATTTGCTACATGCCAAGCACTGTCCTTGGTGCCACAGTTAAAACAGTAAAAAAAAAGACAGACAAAAATTGTGCCCTGTGGAGATTACATTCTAGTAGGAATATACTTATCCCTGTGTCTCTAGCAAATAAATTGTGTGTGTACATATGTGTGACTTTGAGCAAGATATTCTTTCTCTCTGTGTCTTGAATTTCTTATCTGTAAATGGCTGTGATTAACAATGTGCAGATGTGTGGTGTCTATGAGAGCCAGTCAACCATACTGTTATGAATCCAGAAAGTTTCAATGTACATCATTTAATTTGTATTTGACTTCTCTGTTTGGCTCCTGTCATCTCTGTATTGGTGTCTCTCAAACTGTGCCATGTGCCCTTACTACTTTGGAACAAAAACAAAACTGATGCTCATAGTAACCGTCATTTATCTCTCATTCCTACTTCTCCCCATTTATACTACTAACAGACATTACTCCCAGGATTATAAGCTTCCATAATGATCCTTGAGGTTCTTATCCATTTCAGCCATTGTGTATCAAAAACCTTAAAATATTCTATCTCAGGACAAAGCCTTCTTAAAGTGTAGTATGAATCACAGAATTGAACAATTTTTACTTTTTTTTTCTTTTTTGAAATGGAATTTTGCTCTTGTTGCCCAGGCTGGAGTGCAGTGTTGCAATCTCAGCTCACCACGACCTCCACCTCCTGAGTTCAAGTGATTCTCCTGCCTCAACCTCCCAGGTAGCTGGGATCACAGGTGTGCGCCACCATGCCATTTTGTATTTTTGTATTTTTATTTTGTATTTTTAGTAAAGATGGGGTTTCTCCATGTTGGTCAGGCTGGTCTGGAATGCCCAACCTCAGGGGATCCGCCTGCCTTAGCCTCCCAAAGTGCTGGGATTACAGGCATGAGCCACCATGCCTGGCCAATTTTTACTTGTTTATAAAGAAAAACAAAATTTTTTTATGCCCCACCAAAGCAGCCCATTTTTGAAAAGTTTAATATATAAAAACCAAATTTTTTTAAAGACAAAAAAATCAATAGATGAATGAGTTTAAGGAAAGTATTTAAAAGCTTATTTTAAAGTAAGTTGGAAAGGTTTTTTTTGTAGTTGCATTGAAAATAAAATTTAATATACAAAAAATAAGGTGTATGTTACATTTTAGAAGAATCCCATATTGTAAAAAAAGCAAAATATATTTATAAATTTTCAGTGAGACAGTGAATTACCTTTTTATAATATGACTTGGCAAAATTTTACAATAATTTATTGAGCATCTGCTGTGTGCTGAGTTCTCTTCTAGTTTTTACACATTAATTATGGGTTAAGTATCCCAAATCCAAAAGCACCAACATGGTGCTCAAAGGAAATGCTCATAGAAACATTTCAGGTTTCAGATTTTCAGATTTAGCATGCAGAATAAATATAATGCAGATGTTACAAAATCTGAAATACCTCTTGCCCCAAGCATTTCAGATCACGGTTATTCAACTTGTATCCCATTTAATCCTTACCACAAGTGAGATGATAGTTTGAAGAGATTACCATACATAATCATTTCACAAATGAGGGGACCGAAGTTCAAAACGGCAAAATGATCTTAAGTTATGTAATTAATGCACTCTGCAGAGCTAGAATTTGAATCCACCTGGGCCTGGATTTAAAGTCCATGTTCTTTGCCTTATGCCATCTTGCCTCCCCAGGCCAAGATGTAGCTGTGTTTGCCAGTTAGTCCTATCTGCACTCTGTTTACCAGTCAAGTTCAGAGTAGGTATGAATTGCACACCCAGTCCTGTGCTGACATTGTGGGAATGATAATTCAATTCAGCAAATAGTAAGTCTGTGCCAGGACAGTGCCAGGCACAAAGAGTACACAGAAAATGTCACATAGTTTCTGTCCTTGAAGAGTTGATAGGCTACCGGGCACAGTGAAAATGACATATAGTTTCTGTCCTTGAAGAGTTGGTAGGCTGCCGGGCACAGTGGCTCATGCCTGTAATCCCAGCACCTTGGGAGGCCAACACGAGTAGATCACCTGAAGTTAGGAGTTTGAGACCAGCCTGGCCAACATGGTAAAACCCCGTCTCTACTAATAATACAAAAATTAGCCTGGTGTGGTGGTGCACGCCTGTAATCCCAGCTACTCAGGAGGCTAAGGCAGGAGAGTCACTTGAACCAAGGAGGCAGAAGTTGCAGTGAGCTGAGATCGTGCCATTGCACTCCACCCTGGGTGAGAACAAAACTTAATCTCCAAAAAAATAAAAAAATAAAAGTTAAAAAAAGGTTGACAATCCAAGAGCTGATAAATTAAGGAGATTAGCAGCTATACTGTTAATGATAGATGGGGCAAAGCAGAATGTGCCAAGGATCAAAATATGTAGTGTTTAGAAACAGAAATCAGATACGTCTAGGAAATCAGGAGAACTTTTTAGAATTGGCAAGATTTCAAAAAGGTGAGAATGAAATTCCAGGTGGATGTTTCCATTTAAGCAAAAATATTGAAGTGGGAAAGTGTATGCCCTGGGCTTGCTTAGAGGTGGGAATCCTAACAGCAATTCATCCTGTTTAGCTGGAAATCATGATCATTGCAAGGAAGTTAGAGGGGACTCATGCAGAGATAAATAAGAAAATTGCTAGCTGGGTGTAGTGGCTCATGCCTGCAACCCAGCACTTTGGGAAGCCAAGGCAGGTGGATCACTTGAGGTCAAGAGATCGAGACTAGACTGACTAACACGGTGAAAACCAATCTCTACTAAAAATACAAAAATTAGCCAGGTATAGTATGCCAGCTGCTTGGGAGGCTGAGGCAGGAGAATCACTTGAACCCAGGAGGCAGAGGTTACAGTGAGCTGAGATCACACCACTGAACTCCAGCCTGGGCAACAGAGCGAGACTCTGTCTTAAAAAAAATTGCTGACTAACAGCAAGGGCCAGACAAACACTAACTTACATGATATTAGAGTGGCCTGGGACTGCACAATGGTGACTTTTCTCCTTTTCCTTCCTCCATAACAAACGACGAGTGATTGCCTGTGCCTTTGCTCATGCACCTTTCTTAGCCTGGATTCCTTTAACCCTTCCCCAGATACCAAACTCCCCCTGTCATCCTGCTCTTCCTCTCAGACCCCTGTTCCAGTCACACTGGCCTCTTTGCCTTCTCTGCAGTGTATAGGCAGACTCCTGCCTTGTGTCCCTTGGATTTGATATTCCCTCCACCTGGAATGTTCCTCACTTCTGGCATGTCATTCTAGTCACCTTGTCTCCATAAGGGCTTTCTTGGCCATCCCATCTTAAATTTCAGCTCTCTTCAGCATATTCTGTCCCTCTTTCCTGCTTTAGTTTTGTCCATAGCCTGTAACAGTGTATTTTGTTTCTTTTCTGCCTTTTCTAGAAGAATGTAAGTCCTACAAGACAGGGATTTTTGTTTTGTTTTGTTTTCCTTACTGCTGATCTCTCAACACTGAGAACTACACCTGACACATAATAATCAGGAAATATTTGTTAAATAAGGAAGTGGATAAATCTGAGGCCTAGCTCAAATGCCTTCTCATTAATGTCTTCTCTGGTTTCTTACTTTACTCTTCAACAAGAGGGTTGCTTTTGGAGAATTGAATAGAGGATAAATCACAGGGATTAACAGATTCATTCAGCAATTCATTACTGAGTATCCACTGGGTCCAGTACAGATTGTAGAATCATGCTCTCCTAGACAGAAAGTTTCTGTTGCCTATTCTCCATTCTCGCTGCCACCTTGCTTGTTTAGGCTTTAGAACTTGAACTAACATGACAGCCCTCTCAGTGATTGCTGCTTTCAGTATTTTCCAATATCTTTTTGATTCTGCCACCAAGATTTCATATCTGGTCAATAAATATGACCTTGTCTCTCCACAGATTAAGATTTTGTTGGTTTCATCTCACCTGCAGTGTCAGTCATGTAGCACATAAAATGCTGCCCATGTAGCCTAATTAGTCCTTCCAGCCTCATTTCTCACTATTTTTTATTCACATTCAATGACCTTCTTTTGGCCAATGTCCCATTTTCTCTCATATTACCAAGCTTTGGACCATGCTGTTTCTTCTCATTAGAATCCCTTTTTCCTCTTTTATTCAGCAAACTTGCTCCTCCTCCTTCAAGAGTAGACTAAAGTGACACCAATACTTTGAAACCTGCCCTGACCACCCCATTAGCAAAAAACTCCCTTTGTATTCTCAAAGTTTTCCTATACCACCACGTCCACCTTCGCACAGCTTTCTTTTTTCTTATTTATTCCTCTGTACTAAAACTGTTAATATGTCTCTCCATTAGGCTGTTCCTTGGCGACAGGGACTGTGTGTTGTTTATTTGTTTATCCCAGCACCGTGATCTTCATGATGCAGCAAAGCAAACATAATATCCTCCTGTTTTATGAATATGAGACCTAATACCTCTCACATTTCTGGCAAGAGTTGCAGACCTGTAAATCACTTGTTATTTATCTTCTGTTTAGCCAGGTCAACATCAGAGTAGACATCTGACTTTCAAAAGTCACTGTTGTATCCTGATATCCACTCTGTAGTGATAAGCCCATGTAGTCCTTCCTCCCACAAACATTTATGCGTCAGTCAGGCACTGTGCTGAGCCCTAGGAGTATAGACCTGCCCATTGTCTCTTTGAAATGTGCCTTCCATGTGATGATATGACAGAAAGGATTCTGGAATGGGAGTCGTAAGACTGGGTTCTTGCCCTCACTGAATCATTAATTTGCTTTGTGACTTTGAGCAAACCCATTTCCCTTATCCTGAGCTCTAAAATGTGACAGACATACAAAATCATCCTTAAGATTCTCTTGAGCTTCTGTCTTCCAGGAATAGGGAAGCAAGGGCAGTATATGCCACTCACTGTGAGTCAGCTATAACTGGCCACAACTTTGTGAAAATCATATAGATGCTTCTTTAGTATCCACATTGGCTTTCCTCCTGCCTTAACTGTGTTCTCAGAATGTCTGTCCCTTTTATGCCTTGGAAGCTCTTTCTTAAAGAAGGAACTGAGTGGTTCCCTCATGCAAAGCTTTAAGCAGAGGATTCACAAACAGCCCCGAATTAGGAGCCTTGCCTTCAGCAAAGCTTAATTCTGAAGCAGCTTTGAAATGGTCTGTGGTCACCTCTATAGACCTGGTTCTGAAAATAAAAGAACTCCTTGGATATTTTTGTTAGGAAAAGCTCTGGGGAACCTTCTATTAAGATCAGCTTAATACTCTTAAGATTTGTACACTTCCATTAGACAAAAACAGGTATTTCTAGCCCTGTTTTACAAATGAGACAAATGAGGAACAGAGAGGTAACATAATTTGAAGTAGCATAAGTTATACTCAGTAAAAAACAAAATCAGCTTCAATATTATCAACTTTTAGAGGCATTCTTTAGCCCATCCAGGCAAAGTCCAAGGCCTCTCTGTGTTCCCACATGCTTT
Source organism: Plecturocebus donacophilus (assembly GCA_004027715.1). Lineage (NCBI taxonomy): Eukaryota > Metazoa > Chordata > Mammalia > Primates > Pitheciidae > Plecturocebus > Plecturocebus donacophilus. The sequence continues at coordinate 8,499 of PVKP010022978.1, read as the reverse complement.
TAGCATTTTCTTTATCTAATTGGGTTGTAATTATCTGTCTGTGTCTGTCTCCCACAGATTAAGAATCAAATCCAACTCATCTTGTATATGTGTGACACAGAGGAGGTGTCAGCTAATGTTAGCTTAAAACAACTGCCTTTTCTGGAAGAAAAGGCAAAATTTTTATTAACATAAAAAATTGGGCATTGCTTAAGGGGAAAGTTTCCATCTATTCACTTCAGGCCAAAGGGAGAGCACTTCCCTTAACCAGATGGAGATAATTAGAACTAATGGAAAAACTCTAAAGTAGGAGTCAGGAAACCTTCCTGGTTCTTCTAAATGCTAGTTAACCAGGTATGTGATGAGCAAGCCACTTCTCTGTTCCTTGGTTGTTTTATTTTTATAATAGGGATAGAGATGCCTATCTTATGTGATTTTTCAGAGATGTTATCAGCACAAGTGCGTAAGAAAACAGTCTGCAAGCTATAATGCATTATTTAAATATGAGAAGTTATTATTTTTTAATCATCCAGAAACAATTACACCTTTATTGATGCATCAAATTCTTAAGTGGCATAACTGGTTCACCTCAAGTCTTCTTAACTGCTCTCAGTATGTGTCCCAACACTGTAGGGACATAGCAGCCTTCTTCTGGGCTGCTTCCAAAAGTATTTGAGAACTTGACCTTTTTCAGAATGTAAACAGGCCCAGATGAATTTCCACCTACAAGAAGAGAGCCAGAGAAACCTGATAGACCTGCTCTCTCAAGCTGATTTCTTTTTCACCCACCTGTTTGACTAAAAGGAATGTGTCTGTTCAAGACTAAATAAGGAACTATCTTCTTCCAAAGTCAAAATAGTTTTTTTCAAGGTCTTTAGCAAATAGTAGCTTTAAAAATAAACTGGAGGATGGCCGGGTGCAGTGGCTCATGCCTGTAACCAGCACTTTGGGAGGCTGAGGCCGGCAGAGCACTTGAAGTCAGGAGTTTGAGAACAGCCTGGCCAATGTGGTGAAACCCTGTCTCTACTAAAAAATACAAAAATTAGCTAGGCATGGTGGTGCAAGCCTGTAATCTACTCAAGAGGCTGAGGCAGGAGAATCACTTGAACCCAGGAGGTGGAGGTTGCAGTGAGCCAAGACTGTGCCCCTGTACTCCAGCCTGGGCAACAGAGTGAGACTCTGTCTCAATCAATAAATAAACCAAAGGGACAGGTGAGGTGATAGTGCCATGAGAGAAACAGATGTGAGCAAGATTTACATATATCTAGAATTAGAATTTTACTGTGGAAAATGGTTTGAGAGCACTTATTTCTGATGAGAAAATTGAGGCCCAGGGAGCCAGAATGAAGTGGTGTATCCAATATGTCACAGTAGAGCAGTGGCAGACTACATTGGAACCGAGGTGTCCTGCCTCTAGGAACAGTGATTGGTCCTCTCTGCTGATCTTGCTCAGAGCTTTCTTGAGAAGCTGTTGCTATCCTCTGTGGGTATGTACTGCAAGCAGACAAGGCAACTTCTCTCTCTAACCCTGGGCAACTATCTGTAGACAAAGTACAGTAGGGAGTCAGCAAACCTTTAATATGGGCCTTGGGGTTACTCTGTGCATTCAAAGAGCTCTCAGTCTGGTGAGGGAAACACAGATTGTTATAGAATATAGAACTGCTGTGATAGAGGCAAGTTATCACTTCCTTGTTGTGAGGATTTATGACATTTTATTGGAAGAAATCAGTTGAAGCTTAAGACCAAAAAAGGAAAATGGGAGAAAGAATGAGAGATGAAAGCTATATCAGGCAGAGAAAACAGAATCCACTCCAGCCATTTTAAGCAGAAATCTAAGACTTAGAAGCTCTCGTCATTACCATTGCCACTGCCACAGGGCCTCTCTGCACACAGCGACCAAATGCTGATCAAAAAACACAATGTATCTACAATATCAACCTTGTTATTAGCAAAAGCAGAAGGAAAAGGAAGATGTCCTCTGCCTCCCCGCCTGCCTTCCAGATCTTTTGTGAGGGCATCTGATTGGTAAAGGCCAATTTGCATACATACCCTAGCTGCAAAGGAGTCTGAGAAATGCAGCTTTTAACCCTTCCAATCAGTACAATAAAGGAATACAATGCAATAAAAGTAGGTGGGGGTGGATGCTTAGCAAGTCAACCCGCATAAATAGTGTTAATTTCACTAAAATAAAACTTTTAAGAAGATAGCTCACTAGGTACTACTGATATTTTATACATTTACATTAGTAATATGAATACCATTTTATTGATTTCCATTAACTGATTTTTTTGCCTACCATTAAATTAGAATTATCTTTCCCTGTTGTTTCAAAAATATGCTTGTAATTCCTACTGTTTCACTTGAGTAGCCTTAAATATATATATATATTTAAATATGCTTTTAAACTGGTTTGGCCATGTCGTAGCCAGTGGTTGTTTGTTTTGTTTTGTTTTGCTCCTCATATAGTTCTTCTGTGTATCTTTAATGCTTTCCTGGTTCTAAGGCTCCTCTGCCTCTTGGTTCAGCTTTTTTCCAGGTCCTGCTTTGTTGGCAACTTGCACATGCCTCGGCTCTCTCCTGCTTTGTGGATGCCACTAGATGTTACTTCCAAGGCTAGCATTTCTCTTCAGTTCTCCTTCCCAAACCTCCTCACAAAATCTCCATTCTCTTTTCTCTTCCCATCACCCAGTTCTTTCTTTATTAATTATCCCCAGTAAAAATGACTAAAAAAGTAATGTCATCTGGTCTGGTTTTGGGCCCTGGGTGCTAGAAGTGACAAGATTAAATAAGAGCATGTCAATTTTTTAACCAAGATTTGAGAACAGAAATGCTGTTTTTCATTTATACATGTCAGATCTAAATATGGCTGTATTATGGAATATAATCTAAAACCTTCATGAGTTTCTAAAATGAAAGACAGGCCTGCTAGTAGATGTTATGCTTATTGTAATTGTTTCAAGGCAACAGGAACTCCTACACTGCAGAGTTTAAGCTGTAGCTACTTTTCTTTCCCTAGAAGAAATTTTAAATTGGAAGCTCTAACTGAGGGTATAAAGTTCAATGATTCTATCTAGAGATGCTTCTCAGAGTAGATGGTGCTAGAAGCTATCTTTTGTGTTTTTTGTTTGTTTTTTGTTTTTTTGAGATGGAGTCTCACTTTACTGCCCAGGCTGGAGTGCAGTGGTGTGATCTCGGCTCACTGCAACCTCCACCTCTCAATTTTAAGCCATTCCCTGCCTCGGCCTCCCTAGTAGCTGGGATTACATGTGCCCGCCACCACGCCCAGCTAATTTTTGTATTTTTAGTAGAGATAGAGTTTCAGCATCTTGGCCAGGCTGGTCTTTACTCCTGATCTCGTGATCCACCCACCTTGGCCTCCCAAAGTGCTGGGATTATAGGTGTAAGCCACCGTGCCCAGCCTAGAACTTAGCTTTTTTTTGGGGATGGAATCTCGCATTGTCACCCAGGCTATAGTGCAGTGATGTGAGCTCGACTCACTGCAGTCTCCGCCTCCTGCTAGAATCTGTCTTTTAAAGACTACTTGTTAAATGTTAAACTGCTTGTGGAGAGGAATAAAATCAGCCGTTCCTGAGTGTGAATTTGCTCATCAGAATGCTTTCTGTCCAGAGGGACAGACTGAGGCCCCTGGAGGAGTACTTACTGAAAGGAACTGTGAGATAGAGAAAAGGGTGGAGCCTCAAAGATGAACTTCAGCTTCGAGGAGAAATGGGAGTATGGATTTGGAGAATTCTTGAACTAGACAGAAAGAAGACTAACCAGTTCGAATACATATTCAGAATCTGTTCCCTGGGGCACGTCAATTATGTTTAGGACATACTTCTCCTATTCTATTCTTTTCTGCTCTGTTCATCTCTTTTCCTTCATCTGTAATCCTGACATTCATAGTATTTTAGAGCTCAAAGTGATCTCATGAAATATATAGTCTATATTTTGTAAAGTCTCTATTGTTCAGTGCTATCCAAAAGACCTTTCTACTATGATGAAAATGTTCTATGAGTTCAGTGTCCAGTATGGTAGCCACTAGCCCCATGTGGCTATAGAGCACTTGAAAAATGGCTAGTGCAACAAAGGAAGTAAATTTTTTATCTTTAGTTTTAATTAATTTAAAGCTGAATAGCCACATGTGGCTAGTGGGTTATTTTCTTAGACAGCTCAGTTAAACTATCTAGTATCATCAGCCATCTTCATTTTACCCTATCTTAAGACAGAATAACTTGACTGAATCTCCCACATTGGAAACCTGATCTTGTAAAAATTAAAATTATTCTCACCAGCACCCAGTATTTTACATTTGTTAACTCCATAGTAGAGGCAATATAGGAAACAGTTTAGAGCATGGACTCTGGATTCAGAATGCTTGAATTGGACTCTCAGTTCTACCATTTAATAAATATGTGACCAACTAATTTAATTTCTCAGTACCCTAATTTTTAGAAATCTATATCATAGAAATAATAATGATAGAAATGATAGATAGGCTAGAAATAATGACAAATAATAATGATAGAAATCTATGTGATAGAAATAATCTATATGATAGAAACAGCTATCTTATAGGGTTGTAGGATTGTAAGGATTAAATGAGTTAATATATATAAAGTACATAGAACAGTGCCTGGCACACAGTAAGTGGTATGTAAGTGTTACTTACTCTTAGTATTTATCTTATTCCTTACAACATCTTTGGAAGTGTAAGTATAATATGCCCCATTTTACAGTTGAAGAAGCTGTGATCTAGATACTTCTTGCCCAAAGTCACATAGCATCTATATGGCAGAGCTGATGTTTGGACATCTGACTCTTAGGTTCAGGATTCTTTGTAGTTCTATCCTATCTTTTGCCTCTCAACACAGTATTTTCCATTATCCCACAAAGTACAGGACATGAGAGAAGTCACTTCTTGTTGGGGAATATTTATGAACTGAGCCTTAAAAAGACAGGGTAGTAGCAGAAAGGTCACTGAAAACATTTCATCAATTGATTCATTGATTGATTGACATGGTCTCACTCTATCCCTCAGGCTGGAGTGCAGTGGTGCAATCTCAGCTTACTGTAGCCTCTGCCTCCCAGACTCAAGAGATCCTCCCAACTCTTGAGCAGCTGGGACTACAGGCATGTGCCACCATACTTGGCTAATTTTTTTATTTTTATAGACATGGGATCTCACTATATTGCCCAGGCTGATCTTCAATTCCTGTGCTCAAGCTGTCCTTCTACCTTGGCCTCCCAACATGCTGGGATTAAAGACTTGAGCCACCACACTCAGCCTGAAAACATTTCAGAGACACAGGGGATAGCTTGAGCAAAGACCTCATAGGTAGTGGAGGGCCAAGAATAGTCCTGCTTGTGCCTGAATAATCTGAGGCTTCTCTGGTACCCTAAAGTACAGTCACCCCACTATATTCTATTTCAGGGAGCCCCTTGACAGAGCGGAAAGTATCGATACCCAGTTGTTGCGTATCCTTTGCAACAGCCGATGAGTCATCTCCTGTATACACCCAAGTGGTTGAAAACACAGATTCCCCCATCTGGAATTTTCAGCAGCAGTCAAGGTTTGTATTATCTGTTGTTCATCAGCCTTCCAAAATCTGTTTTTTGTTCGAAGACACAAGGTCAGAGCAAGGAATACAACCAACACAATTTTTGAGCTGACCTGGAAAATGCTTTTCTTATCCAAGCAATTATCTAATCATAGTGTTTATGAATTCACAGCAAGCAGTGGTTTAAAGGTTTTGTTTTAGCGTTTTTAACACTTCTCAGCATGCTCAAAAATTATTCAGAGGACCTCTCTGTTTTAGGCACTTGGAATTAAAGATGATTCAGATACTCCATGCAATTGAGGAGTTCATGGTCTTAACCTGGGAAAGAATATCAATAACAAATTACCATCAAGCCAGGTGTGGTGACACATGCCTGTAATCCCAGCTACTGGGGAAGGGGAGGGGTAGCATTGTACAGTTGTGGAGCTGAGGTGGGAGGATCACTTGAGCCCAGGAGTTCGAGACCAGCCTGGGCAATATAGCAAGACCCTGTCTCAAAAATTACAATAAAGAGAAATAAGAAGGGGATGCTGGTAGAGCTCAGGAAAAAAGATTATTTAGGCCAATTTAGAAGTTCAGGGAAGGCTTCATAAATAAGACACCTCAGCTAAATATTGAAGAATGTATATAAGTTATCCAGGTGAATAAGGGGCTGGCATAGGAAGCCAAGAATTAAACTTTATAAGTTTATTGTATGATTGATTGATTGACATTAAACTTACAAAGTTTAATTCTTGGCACCAACACTAGCCATACCCATGGTATCTGGTCTTCTGTTTTCTCACAGTGTTTGTGTACTTGAGTCTCAGCAATTGGTCACATGTTCACCGTTTTGTAATTTGAGAGGCTTGCCTGAGTTAGGAGCTAGAACTGCAATGAAAACTCAGTACTGTGTACGGTGACTTACTGAAAATTATAGAAATTCTGGCCATAGTGACCAGAGTACTTTATATAAATTATCAAATTGTCCCCAAAGGCAGGAAAACAGAGGACTGAGCTTCTAAGTGGAGGTGATGTGTTCATTCACAACCTAAAAACCTAATGTAATTACAAAAGTTCATGAATTTGATGAAGGGACATTAGCAATCTCCTGATTTCATCTCTTCACTTTACAGTTGAGGAGACTGTGGCCCAGGGAGGCTACAGTCTGTTAGTAACAGAGGCAGGATTAGAAGAAAAATGAATAATGGCACTGTTTATAATTCCTTTGTCACAAAATAGTTTTCTTTGATCTTCATAGCAACTTGCAGGTAGATGGTATTATCCCATTTAACAGGTAAGAGAATCAGGCCTGGAAGAAGCTAAGAGTCACTCAGGTGATAATAGTAGAGCTAGAATTCAAAGGTGAGTCTTTTGACTCCCAGCTGGAATTAGAATCTCTGACCAATATTTGTTTCACTTTACACCATGTGTCTCATTGTTCTTGAAGCAGGCTCTCTTCACTTCCCAAGTGGTGTTTGGGGAGTGAAATCAAGCCTCTTGGTTTTCCCTGGATCTCCATCTTACTTACCTGGAGCACTGGCACCTGGTTTGGAACTTACCAAAGCTTTGTCATTTAAAACTGTCATTTACATTATATATAAATGTATTGGAGGTGCTCAGTGGATTCTACTTCAGCTTTTTTATCTGGTATGAAAGTTAGGCATTTTCTTATTTTGTTGCCTTGCCTCTGCATGGTATAGCATTGAAGTCAGGCAAGCTGGGGTTCAAATCCCAGCCCTACTACTTACTGACTTATGTGACCTCAAGCAAACCATTTTACCTCTCTGAGCCCAACTTTATCTGTTGAGAAATGCTGAGTGTATAATTGCTGAGAAATACTGAATGTATGATAGAATATATTGTTTGCTAAGAAGAACGATGGCAAGGAAAACCTGGCCACCCCCACCCCTCAGTGGAATACTATTTGGGTCATTCTAAAGTAGCAAAACAGTCTATGTATATCACACATCGGTTAAAACAATTCTTTAAGCACGGGTATGTGACCCTGCCCCCGTGGCTCCCTCGTGGAGAATACTTTCTCGTTTGTCCTTGATCAGTGGTAAGCAGGCACCAGCTGCCTACCTAGTTTATCTTGGTTCTATAAGAAAACACAGAACACCTGTTTGTTAATAATAATCACCTGTTCAGAGAGAGTAACTACGTGGGTCAGCGTCTGCTCAAGGCCCTCAGCCCAGAATGCTATCAGCCCTCTGAGGCTCTCAGCTCAGAAGTCTGTTGGCCCCTGCATAGGCCCACTTTGCTGTTCTATGTGGGTGTCTGCTTCTTAATGTGTTCAGCGCCGCCTGGGTTGGAGTCTCTACGGCCGAGCTGGTCTACGTACTTATCATCTGTAAAATAAGGATAATAATGTCCATGTTATAGGCTTTTGTGCAGATTAAATGTACATGAAACACTTGGTACCGTGCCTGGCCTGAGGTAGGCACTCAGTAAATGTTCTTTTTCTCTTCCTCTTCCCTTCTCACCATTCTCTGATGCTAAGGCCTAAGAAGAATCCTTACCCATTCCAATAAAACTCTTAAATGCATGTTGAGGAACTTCTTTTCCATACTTCCTCCTCTGTCTTAGGGAAACTTTGAGAGTGATGGGGAGGAAACATTGTATCAGCGGAGCCTGTTTTTAAGTCTTGGCAAGTTAACCTCTCTCAGCTTCAGTCCCCTCATTTTAACTGTGAGGATAAAAATATATCCTAGAAGATGGCTAAGAACATGAAATAGCGTTGGGAAAGTGCTTTGCAAATTACAAGATATTCTTCAAACCTGAAGTTCCTATGCACTTAGTTTACAGTGGTTGTTTCTCTTAATAGGCTATCAAAAGAGCTGCTTCTGGACCCACAACAAACCCTGGTCTTCAAAGTTTGGCATAAAGGAGGTATGAACTCTGTTACAAGAATATCTGCTTGCTTGTAAAAATAAGCTCACATACTGTTGACAATTTACCAATCCTTTTTTTTTTTTTT
>PVKP010022977.1:0-36889 GCA_004027715.1 Plecturocebus donacophilus | reverse complement strand
TAAATCACTCCTCAGCAAATGCAAAAGAATGGAAATCATAACAAACAGTCTCTCAGACCCCAGTGCAATCAAATTAAAACTCAGGATTAAGAAACGCATGCAAAACCACTCAACTACATGGAAACTGAACAATCTGCTCCTGAATGACTACAGGATTAATAATGAAATGAAGGCAGAAATAAAAATGTTCTTCAAAACCAATGAGAACAAAGACAATGTACCAGAATCTCTGGGACATGTTTAAAGCAGTGTCTAGAGGGAAATTTATAGTACTAAATGCCCACATGTGAAGTGAGGAAAGATCTAAAAGTGACACCCTATTGTCAAAATTAAAAGAACTAGAGAGGAAGATCAAACAAATACAAAGGCTAGCAGAAGACAAGAAGTAACTAAGATCAGAGCAGAACTGAAGGAGATAGAGACACAAAAAAAGTCCTTCAAGAAATCAATAAATCAAGGACTTGGTTTTTTAAAAAAGATTAACAAAATAGATAGACTGCTAGCCAGACTAATAAAAAAGAAAAGAGAGAAGAATTGAATAGATGTAATAAAAAACAATAAAGGGGATATCACCACCGATTCCACAGAAATACAAACTACCATCAGAGATTACTACAAACAACTCTATGCACATAAATTTCTATGGAAGAAATGGATAAATTCCTGGACCCTTACACCCTCCCAAGACTAAACCAGGAAGGAGTTGAAAACCTGAATAGACCAATAACAAGGTCTGAAGTTGAGGCAGCAATTAATAGCCTACCAACCAAAAAAAGTCCAGGCCAAGATGAGTTCACAGCCGAATTCTACCAGATGTACAAAGAGGAGCTGGTACCATTTCCTCTGAAACTATTCCCAACAACACAGAAAGAGGAAATACTCCCTAACTCATTTTATGAGACCAACATCATCCTGATACCAAAACCTGGCAGAGACACAACTAAAAAAAGAAAATTTGAGGCCAATATCCATGATGAACATTGATGCAAAAATCTTCAATAAAATACTAGCAAACTGAAAGCAACAGCACATCAAAAAGCTTATCTGTCATGATCAAGTAGGCTTCATCCTGGAGATGCAAGGTTGGTTCAACATGTGCAAGTCTAAAAATGTAATCCATCACATAAACAGAACCAAAGACAAAAACCACATGATTATCTCAATAGATGCAGAGAAGGCCTTCAACAAAATTCAACAGCCCTTTATGCTAAAAACCCTCAATAAACTAGGTATCAATGAAATGTATCTCAAAATAATAAAAGCTATCTATGACAAACCCACAGCCAATATCATTTGGGCAAAAACTGGAAGCATTCCCTTTGAAAATTGGCACTAGACAAGGGTGCCCTCTCTCACCATTCCTATTCAACATAGTATTGGAAGTTCTAGCCAGAGCAACCAAGCAAGAAAAAGAAATAAAGGATATTCAATTAGGAAAAGAGGAAGTCAAACTGTCTCTATTTGCAGATGACATGATTGTATATTTAGAAGACCCCATCATCTCAACCCAAAATCTCCTTAAGATAGGCAACTTCAGCAAAGTCTCAGGATACAAAATCAATGTGCAGAAATTACGAGCATTCCTATACACCAATATCAGACAAACACAGAGCCAAATCACAAGTGAACTCCCATTCACAATTGCTACAAAGAGAATAAAATACCTAGGAATACAACTAACAAAGGACGTGAAGGACCTCTTCAAGGAGAACTACAAACCACTGCTCAAAGAAATAAGAGAGGAAACAAACAGATGGAAAAACATTCCATGCTCATGGTTAGGAGGAATAAATATCATGAAAATGGCGATACTGCCCAAAGTAATTTATAGATTCAATGCTATCCCCATCAAGCTACCATTGATCTTCTTCACAGAACTGGAAAGAACCAACTTAAACTTCATATGGAATCAAAAAAGAGCCTGCATAGTCAAGAAAATCTTAAGCAAAAAGAACAAAGCTGGAGGCATCACATTACCTGACTTCAAACTATACTATAAGGCTACAATAATTAAAACAGCATGGTACTGGTACCAAAACCGAGATATAGACTAATGGAACAGAACAGAGTTCTGTTAGATATAGACTAATGGAGACAACAGATGCTGGAGAGGATGTGGAGAAATAGGAACACTTTTACATTGTTGGTGGGTGTGTAAATTAGTGCAACCATTGTGGAAGACAGTGTGGTGCTTCCTCAAGGTTCTATAAATAGAAATACCAATTGACCCAGCAATCCCATTACTGGGTATATACCCAAAGGATTATAAATTGTTCTATTATAAAGACACATGCACACTTATGTTCATTGGGGCACTGTTTACAATAGCAAAGACTTGGAACCAATCCAAATGCCCATCAAGGATAGACTGGACAAAGAAAATGTGGCACATATATACCGTGGAATACTATGCAGCCATAAGAAAGGATGAGTTCATGTCCTTTGTAGGGACATGGATGAATCTGGAAACCATCATTCTCAGCAAACTGACCCAAAAACAGAAAACCTTATGTTCTCACTCATAAGTGGGTGTTGAACAATGAGAACACATGGACACAGGGAACATCACACACTGGGGTCTATTGAGGGGATGGAGGCTAGGGAAGCGATAGCAGGGGGTAGGGAGGTTAGGGAGGGATAACATTAGGAGAAATACCTAATGTAGGTGTTGGGGGGATTAGAGGCAGCAAACCACCATGGCATGTGCATACCTATGTAACAATCCTGCAAGATCTGCACATGTACCACAGAACTTAAGTATAATAATAATAGAAAAAAAAAAAGCAGATGTAGCCGGGCATGGTGGCTAATGCCTGTGGTGCCAGCACTTTGGTGCCAGCCGAGACGGGAGGATCACTTGAGGTCAGGAGTTTGAGACCAGCCTAGCCAGCATGGTGACACCCCATGTCCACTAGAGATACAGAAAGATTGACAGGGTGTGGTGGTGTGTGACTAATTCCAGCTGCTCAGGAGGCTGAGGTGGGAGGGTCGCTTGAGCCTGGGGGGTGGAGGTTGTAGTGAGCCAGTATCAAATGCAAAACAGAACTCAGTTCCATTATGAAGAAGCTACATATATTTAGTCATTATAAGGAAGTGAGTGTGGCTGTTATAGCTTTAAGGGGGAAATAAAAGAATTTGACATAAAGTGTATCTAAGAAGCAAGAGAATCCTGAAAGGATGAGAAGACCCTCTGCCCAAAATGATGAATGGCTCTTTCAGAGATGAGCACATGTGATAAACATGTGACTTCTGGTTAAATGCAGTGGTGCCTGACCCCACCCCTCATCACATCCTCATCTCTGAGCCTCACCTACTCTTCCCTCATACACATTCTCAACCCCCCACATCTTTTTTTTGTTTTGTTTTGAGACGGAGTCTTGCTCTGCCTCCCAGGCTGGAGTGCAGTGGTGCAGTCTCCACTCACTACAGCCTCCACCTCCCGGGTTCAGATGATTCTCCTGCCTCAGCCTCTGGAGCAGCAGGCATGCACCACCACACCGGCTAATTTTTGTATTTTTGGTGGAGATGGGGTTTCACCATGTTGGCTGCATTGGTCTCGAATTCCTGACTTCAGGTGATCTGCATGCCTCAGCCTCCCAGGGTCCTGGGATTGCAGGCTTGAGCCCCTATACCTGCCCCACCAACATCTTTCCAAAAAAAAAAAAAAAAAGTATCCAGAGTGAGGTTTGCCTGACGCTAGAGTTCACATTCTTTATGAAATACTTGATGCTGCCTTATAAATCTTCTGAGTAGATAGACATTAATGAATACATGTGTTTATTATAAAGATTGAATGAATGAGATAATGAAATGTGAGCCGTTGAAAATGGGAACTATTTATATAATAACTACTTGTCGTATTTAGATCAGAAGTCTGGGTAAATGGAGCTGTACTTCATCTGGGTTTTGTTCAGCACTTAGTGTCCAGTTGATTTCAGATGTTTCTTGAATCTGTCTTCTCCCTAACTTCTGTCCAAGGTCAAGCCACTTATTTCCTCTTACTTGAAATGTTTCAGCAATGTCTCTCAACCAGTCTCCAGTCCTCCAGGTCCATCTTGTTCAAACCCATCCTCCACAGACCTGTCAGGGAGATCTTTATGAACCTGACCTTGTCATCCTCTTGTTTGTTAAATAAGCTTCTTTATGGGGGCATACAGTCCTTTATTATCTGGTTTCAGCCTGCCTCATTCATACCAAATCTGTCCCAGCCATTTGAGCAACTTCAACCCTCTCAGCAGCCCTTTTTACTCTTCTTTGCTTACTTCAACTCATCTTTTAAGATCCAACTTTCTGAAGCCTTCCATGAAATAAGAAGAAATGTGTATTGGTCTCTGCCCCCAGATCCTGACATAGAGCTCCTAAAACTCTTGTAGGTAGGGGCACTAGAAGAATCTTTTATTCCTGAATAACCTTAGAATGGGCAAGGGGAGGGTTAGCTTCCAGGAAGACAAACTATGTGATTCAAGGGCTGAAACTTTCAGCCTTATCCCCTGACCTCCAGGAAGCAGAGAGGGTCTGAAGGTTGAGCTGATCATTAATGACCAGTGATGCAATCAATTGTGCCTTTGTTAACAAAGCCTCTGTAAATTCCCAAAAGGACAGGTTCAGCAAACTTCTGGGTTGCTGACCATGTGGAGGTCCCTAGAGGGTGGTGCACCTGGAAAGGACATGAAAGCTCCATGTCTCTTCCAACATACCTTGCCCTGTGCATGTCTTCTGTGTGACTGTTCTTTTGTATTCTTTGTAATATCCTTTGTAATAAGCCAATAAACGTAAGTATGTCCCCAAGTACTGTTAGCCATCCTAGCAAATTAATTGAACCCATGAAGAGGGTCATGGGAACTCTGATTTGTAACTGGATGGATCAGAAGTCTAGGTGACAACCTACTGCTTGTGACTAGCATCAGAAGTGGGAGCAGTCTTGTGAGAATGAGCCCCTAACTATGAGATCTGATGCTACTTCTAGGCAGATCATGGCAGAATTGAACTAAATTATAGAATACCCAGTTAATATTCTTTGGAGAAGTGCTTGGTTAGTGGGGATAAAAAATCCCACATACCTTTTGGTGACCAGAAGTGAAGTGTTTCTGTGTTGTGTTCACTGTGTAAAAAAAGAGTCAAGGTTTATCTCTGAAACCTTTGGTGATTCCTGGATGGATTACATGCTCTTTCCCCAAGGTTGCAGAACCCCATGTTTGCCACTACCATGGCCCTTGCTGCAGTGTTTTGGGACTGTAAATTCTCCCATCCATCTCCTTATTAGACTATGGGGCATCTAGAGCAGGGGCTGCAATTTCATCCCATATCCCTACTCCCAGCATATGGTAGGAACTCAATTTATTTAATAAAATTAAACTAAAGCCATCTGAAATCCTTTTTGGAAGTAGACAAAGTATAAACAAACAAATACAAACTACACATTGATACTTCATATGAACTGATAATGATTTGGGGGGAAATAGCCATAAATACCAGTATGACAAAAATAATGGTTTCCTTTTTTTGTAGAAGAATAGAAAAGAGCTGCTTGCATTATGATAAACTGAGGGAAAATGAAGAACTGAGGAGATGGCAGCAGCTGGAATTTGAAGTCTCCTTCTTCAATGAAGAGCAGAAGTGGAGGGGAAGAGAGGGATTGTGCACCTGCCCATTGGGATTTCAAACAGATCTCTCCCTTCTCTGAGGGTTGCAGTCAGCTTGGGTGTCCTCAGCCCACTGTAGAAACCACATACCTAAGGAAATGGATAACCTTTAACTTCCTCAAAGGAATTCATGTTAAGAGGAAGTTTAAAAGTGAACCCTCTTTCTTTAATCATGATTTCTTCACATAAAAATGCTGAGGCAAGTTTGGAAACATAAAGACTGCTGGATTCATCTGTGGTGGGGGCAATGCATAGATTCTTCAGCCATTTGCTCTAAGAGTGTGCCTTTTTTTAAATGGACAGACTGCTTCATTTAAAACATGTTTTATTCTGATTCTGAGCCCATGCTTTTAAATTTAATTTTTGATTTACATGCAGGAATATTCATTATTTGGTCTACTGTTCTTTAAGTTTTGACAAATACATAGAGTCAGGTAAGTACCACCCAAATCAGTGGCCAGAAGATTCCATTACTGCCCGAAAATTACCTTTTGCTAATCCTTTGTCATCAAACCCCTCCCCACTCTCAACCTCTTGCAGCCTTGATCTGCTCTTTGTCCATGTAGTTTTGCCCTTCTAGAATATTATATATGTAGCCTTTGAGACTGGCTTCTTCTATCCTGCCTAAAGCATTTGAGATTCATCTACGTTGTTGCCTTTAACAATATTGTTACGGGATTAATTGTGCCCCCCACCCCAATCCTATGTTGAAATCCTAACCCCTAGTACCTCAGAACGTGACTGTATTTGGAGATAGAGTCTTTAAAGAAGAATTATGCTAAAATCAGGTAAATAGGAGGCCCTAAGCCAATGTGACTGGTGTCTTTACAAGAAGAGAAAACCTGGATACAGACAAGCGTGGTGTAAGGACCACATGAAGACATGGAGAAGCCAGCCATCTACAACCAAAGAGACAGGGGTCAGAAGAAGCCAACCCTGCCGACATCTTGATCTCAGACACCCAGCCTCCACAACGGTGAGATGATAAATTTCTGTTGCTTAAGTCATCCAGACTGCGGTGCTTTGTAATGGCAGCCTTAACAAACTACAAATAGTTTGAGGCTTTTATTACAGAGTAGTTTTATGGATCCATTTTACGGGTTTACCACAGTTTGTTTAATCTGTTTCCCAGTTTAGGGATATTTGGATTATTTCCAGTTTTTAGCAATTATAAATAAAGTTGCCATAAGCAGTCATAACAAGTTTTTGTGTGAACATAGGTTTCCATTTCATGTGGGTAAATACGTAGGAGTAGGATTGCTGGGTTGTAAGAAACTGCCAAAAACTGCTTTCAAAGTAACTGTATCATTTTGCATTTCCACAGTAATGTATGAGGGTCTACTTGTTCCATAGCCTGTTAAGGAGTCTGTGTTTTCAAGTTTTAAAATTTTTAACCATTCTAATAGGTGTATGTTGGTACTCAATGTGGTTTTAATTTTCATTTTCCCAATGACTATGCCCAGCCTCTTTCATATGCTTATTTGCCATTCATATATCTTCTTCCATAAGGTATCTATTCAAATCTTTTGCCCATTTTTAAACTGGATTATTTGTTTTCTTATTGTTGAGTTCTGAGAGTTCTTTATATATTCTAGACATTGATAGTTTTCTTCACAGTCATGTAATTTTTCTTCTTTAGTCTATTAATGGAATGAATTACATTAATTGATTTTTGAATGTTGAACCAGTGTAGCATTTCCAAGGTAAACCACATTTTGTTGTGATGTATTCTTCTTTTTATATAATGCTGGATTAGATTTTCCAGTGTTTTGTTGGGGGTTTTTGTGTCCATGACCATGAAGGTTATTGGACAGACCATTTATTTTAAAATAGTACTCTAAAATTTAATATGGTCTTTAAAGTTATTTTCATCATTTCTATTTTATGGATGACAAATTGAGGTTAAAGAAGTTAAATTTCACCACAGCTGGTTAAGTGGTAGAGCTGGGACTTGAACCTAGGTAATCAGACAGAAGTCTGTTCCCTTAACTACTAAAACCTACTGTCTCTGGAAGACTTAACGTGAAAACGATGTCCAATCACTAGTCGATACACTCTGAGTGACTTCCTCAGAAGCAGTAATAACAATGATAGATTAGCAAAGAAGGAAGGTTTTGTTGGATTACAGATCATGGGATCTGGCATCAAAATGCCTGGGTTCAAATCTCAGATCTGCTACTTACTAGTTATATGAGTTTAGGAAACATATGAGTGTTTTAGGGTCCCCCTTTACTAAATGGAAATAATAATAATACTATTAGGTTGGTGCAAAAGTAATTGCAGTTTGCCATTGAAAGTAATGGCAAAAACCTCAATAAATCTTTTGCACCAACCTAATACATAATTTGATTGTTATAAGGGTTGAGATAAGATATCTAGCTATGATTGTAGTACTGATTAATACATATTGCCAGAGCTCGATGATACTTAATTTAATGGGATACATTAATCATAAATGAATCTTTGTTGACTAACTAACTCTATGGCTACGAACTGAACCAGAACCCAAGCCTGGAGAGTTAACTTTGTGTATCCTAGTTGTTGCATTTCAAACTCTTATAATGATACCTCACAAATGGATGCAGCAGGCAGGCAAGATAGAATAGTCAAGGATAGTTTGAAAAATAAGCGACAGCATACTCTCTTGAAGGTCTCCTATCAGTCTTATACATAAAGGACAGTAATTTAGGAAAGCCTATCTCAGATGTTAGCTGGAGTCTTCCTATTCCTCAGGATTGACTTGAACCCCTAATTCCAAAGCATTTCTTAAGTTCTGTGAATTTCTGAGGGAAGGCAGGGGAGAGGATTTGCATTCTCATGGCCATCTCTGGCCGCCCTCCACTGGGTCCATGTACTGAATCTTTGAGGGAGTTTCTGTCTGCATCACATCACGGCCTTCCTTGACTTCTACCAAAAGAAAAGAAATCTAAGACATATGTTCAGTACACATTACTTGAGACTTTTGGGGACACAGGAGGGGTTTACATCACAGCAAAGTGAATCATCTTAAGTAGAATTTACTCATCTCCTGAAGAGTTATCTATCCCCCCACATCATATCACTGCAAGTTCACCAGTCATTCTGTCCCCGAGTGTCCTCTCATGCCATCTTTCTGGCTCCTCTGTCCTCCTTTTGTCTCCCTGTCCTGTGTTGTCTCTCCCTCCCTGTGAAGAGCAGTTTCACTCTCTTTAGCCACCTTAGCTCCTACTAACCCTGGGCCTTTTTTTTCACTATCTCCCCCCTCAAAGCTTATCAAGGTCTTTTCCTGACTAAAATAATTTACTCTCTAGGAGGCATTTTGGTGCTAGCTGTTAAGGCATATTTTTACTCTCCTTCTCAAACATGATATAATTATAAAATGCTTTGAGATCTTTGTAAATCTCTAATGAAAAATTCATTTTGACTAATTGCATACATACCTCATAGGATGCACACTTAGTTAAACTGCTATGCAAAATTCTGCACTATTGTAAATGCTTTATAAAGACTTCACTGACCAGATAATCCCTGGCAGAGTGAAGTGGAAAATATGGAAATTTAATCCATTATCTAGAAAATCAAAAAGAGTGAAAAGTGTATCTTCTAAATCAGAGGATAGCTTGTCTCTATTTTTGCTCTGTGTTCCTAGGGGAGAATTGCACATAGCATGCTGAGGCATCTTGACCAGTTTTACAGTTTGTGAGAGGGGAAGAGAGACTGTTAGATACCAGCCTCAAATCTGTACTGTGATGGTGCTTAAGGTCTTGTGGGAGTGGGGAGTTTATAGATGTCGGTGGAGGTCTCTGTGGACACAGTTATTTGGCCATTTCTTCTTGGTGATTTGAATTCTTTTGCTCCTCTTTCTTCCTCTGTGTCTTCTAAGCGCTCTCCATTTGAAAATAGGTTAACAGCTTGTATAAAAAACCAGCAAGAGGAGGAACAGAAGTATGGATGGAGACAGGAAACAGCTGTTTCTAAGATGAGAGCTCCCAAGAAGGACGAGTTGACATTGGACAAGAGAAAACGTGTATGTTTTGTTCAGGAGACAGAAGGAAGGGGGAGTGAATAAAGGCTGGGAAGATGATGATGTGGCTCAGATTGACCTCCTTTACTGCATAAAGGAAGAATGAAATAAAGAAAGATTTTTTAAAAAATTTCTGAAGATGATAACTTTTGGAAATGAAAAGATGAAGAATGGTGGATTATCAGGGTTCTTCCTTTTGTCTCCAAACAGCTCTTAGGTGGATGCTTCTTTCTTCTCTCCTTCTTTTATTGTTCTTTGGCACTGTTTTCATTGAAAGGCAGGACCTGGCTACTTTAAAGGCACCTGGGCCTTTATTCATGGCCCTTGGACAGTCGTGTGGCTGGGGAGGAAAGGGGGTGATGGACTGGCCCCTGTAGGTGGCCCCAGGTATCTCCGTCTCTCCTGTGAAGGGTGTAACTCTGCTCCCTACAGCAGCTCACCAATATCCCATCCCCAGTCTCAGACATAATTATAGAGAGGCTGCTTTTGCCTTAGCACACACAATGTATAGTTGACCCTCAAACAATGTGGGAGTTGGAGTGCTGACCCCTGGTATAGTCAAAAATCCACATATAACTTTTGACTCCCCCCAAGCTCAACTACTAGTAGCCTAATAGCTTTATTTTATTTAGGTCAGCATGCAAAGTTTTGCAAGAGAAAATGCCACGCTTTCATGTATGCACTTTCATGTGGGTGCACTAGATCATAGGAATTCGAGGTCACTAAACCTGTACTAAACAGCAGTTGTTTCCTGCAATACCTAAGTGTTCTCATTCAGTAGCCAACCAAGTACGGACCATGCCCCGTCCTGCCTAGCTGGGAGTCGTGAGGGCCCAGAGTGAGAGAAGACCAGGCTGCTCCCACATCTTATTGTATCCTGCTTACATTTCTTTCCTCCTTCTATAACATCTCATTATACAAACTTCACTAAAAACTGTCTTCATATCTTCCCAGGAGTAATATTTTCTTTAGCATCTTTAATGACTTACTCCCAGGGTGGTAATGCAAAAGAGAGCTGTTTAGACAATCCCTTCAATTTACAATTCAGGAAACAGACACCTCCATGTTTACACTGAAAAAATTAGGGCATGCCATTTAAGAATCCAAGTGGTTTATTACCTGCTTCTCTCTGGCTGCCTTGATTTACCCTTCGAATTCCACTGTGGTCCTATCAGAGCAAACATCCTTAGTGCTGTCTCTAATTATTTTGAATAATTTATGTTGTATGCTTTCATGTCATTCTGTCAGATATGTTTGAAGGGTCATTTCCAGCTAATTCCAGGCTGTCTGTCCATTCATATGTTTGGTCAGTTCTTTTCAGCTTCCCAAATTCCCTTTCCTTTTATTTTTTAATAGACATAGGTCATCTTTGATTTCAGAATTCCTTTAACATAAGCTGAAGAAACCTTGAGAGTATAGAGCCCAGAAAGACTGTGCTGTGTGAAGCCCAGAGTAATAGCTCATTTTCAACAAGGAACTAGACAAAATTTGCAATGTTGTTATAATAACAGTAACAGCTAACTTCAGCCAAACTGACTAACTCCGAAGGTGTAACCAATTCATAAACAAGCTATACTGTTCAGGCCATAGAGACATTTAGATGGCTCAGCTGGCTATGGAGGAAAAGGTTCAGCTCCTTTTTCTTCCATTTGTGGCTGTTGATATAGCTCAGTTAAGTACTGCACTGAAAGAAGGTTGAACAGCAAAGACTAAAGTGAAACTTTGTGGTATTTGCTGAGGGATCTCAAATTTCTAGATGCATGCCAACCACAGAAGGCAATTCTATTAAATGATACAACAAAAACAAGATTTTGAAGCTTGGGATTCTTTGGACATAACAGAGCCATTTGGAGGAGGCTTTATTTAGAAATAGGATTATCGAATTGTTCCTTATAAGATTAGAAGCAGCAAAGGCCTAAGCAACCATTTTTTTCTAGTAGTGTTTATCATTATCTGGATTATGATCTCTTTTGAGAATCTCATAAAAAACTATAAAGCTGAACCCAGAAAAATATGTATATGTACAGACACAATAGTTGGCCTGTAATTTCAGGAAACTCATGGGTATCGTCAGACCCATTAGTGGATCCTACAGGGGATTGAGAAAACCCAGATTTAAGTCCAACACCAGAGGTGACGACTGAAATTCAAAAGTGTAAGTCGTTCCGCTTCATCATTTTCTTTCTGTTCTCTCCTTTCTTTCTTCGTTACTTGCTCTTATCACTTTTTCTTTAATGTTAAATTGATATGTGTGCACAAAATTTATTCTTTTACTGCAAATCTCTCCCCAAATGATGGGTGATAGGAAGTCTGCTCACTGTCTCTCTCTGCCTCATTTAATTGATGTGGCACCATAAACTCCATCAAAGGACCAATATAATCGAGCTTTATTACAATGGAAGTCTGCCACGGTGTTAAAAATTACCAACATGTCTGCAGATGCTACAGTCAGGAAAAACCACAAAAGGTCCTGGGAGCTTGGCGGGGCAAAGGTCAAGCCAAGATCTACTCTGTTCCCTTAATGGGTAGCTATAATCTATGAGCACTTATGCCAAGTTCACTCTGAAGTAGTGTGGCCCTTGATTTAGAAACTATTGGCACACTTAACTTCTTATTGCTACAACACCCTTTTATAAACACTTAATGTTAGGAAATTATACATTTTGATCAAAAAGCTTTTTTGTCCTTCTCCCCCCCAGTCATTAGCAGCAGTATAAATAGCACTTGAGCAATCTCTTGATGTTAATGCCAGAAAACTTTGGAAACAATATGTCTACATGAGCATTCTAGATGCTGCTCAAAGAACTTCTACAGCCCAAGGAGAAAACTTCCAGAATCTTGTGCTTTACTTCTTTTGCCCTTTGGCATAATAGTGTATCCTTGCAATCTTGATTTGTAAAAAATATTTTTTTTCTAATCAATCATCTTATAATTCACATCAGATTCTCTTATGTCATTTGAGACATAGATGCTATCCTACCCAACAGGCTTTGCTCTGCTTATGGCTTTATTTTGTTTTTGTTTTTTTGTTTTTTTTTTGTTTGTTTGTTTTTTAATCATTTTATGCTAGGTCCTCTTTAAAAAATCTTCCTACAAGAGTAAATAAAATGCATGTTCTTTGTGTCTTGGTAAAATGCTTCTAAGTAAATAATGATTGTTCTGACTCACATCCTTTTTTTGACCCTAAATTGATATTTGAAAAGAGTGGGGAGAGGGTTAGATTAAGGTGACAAAGAAACTCTAACTTGAGGATAGCATAATGGCTGTGCCTTGACAGAAAAGCACCCATCTTCAAAGTTTTCTACATTAAAACGTAATACAAATAAAATTCAACTACTTAAGGAGACCAGGTAAGTAAGTTGCCATTTGTGAGCAATATTTGCAAAATTATAGGATTCAAGGACTACCTTTTATGGAAAAGCTCCTAACCATTTAAATCGCCATCCTAGTGTTGTTACCTGAATCACCTCCGAGAGTCAGGTACACACCTGTGATCTGCTGGTAATTCAGCAAAGGAAGTAGCACTCCCCACGTCCTGCTTGTTGATTTTAAGTAGTTCTGGTATCGTAAGCCTTGCACAAAACTTTGAATATGCAAAGAAGATATGGTAATAAGTTAAGGTTACAGCTCTGCACCTGACACAGCCCACAAGGCTCATAGCAGGAAGTGCACGGTGGTTTAGCACCTCAATACGGTGCACTTAAAAGATGCAAGGCTGGCTAGCCTGGGAGACAATAGATACTAGAAGTACCTGGAAGGCAATTCAGCAATTCGGTTTAAAAATGAGAGTAAATGATGCATGTTGGGAAGAGCAAAAAAATGGTAGCTGTCTTCTTTAAATTTGAGGTGTTTAAGCCACGACATGGCCATTGGAATAATAATCTCCTGGAAAGCAATATTTAAATGTATCCATCATCATTTAGGTTTTAGACACACAGTTAAATATTATTGATCATTTGCAATTGTGTGCATCCATGTGTACATATATTAAACTGAAAAGTAGCAGTAGCATGTAAAGTGTAGAAGATGAAGTGTAAAAATAGTACTTGAGTTTCTAATTACCAGTTTTTAATTAAGAAAGCCACAAGCAAATTATAAACATCCAGTTTATAGCATTGCAATCTTAGAGGCTTACACTCATGAATATGGTAATTTTTTTATTTTATGCCCTCTTGAGATGTCTTGTTAAAAACATTTTATTGGGGACCCTAAAATTCAGTAAATTTGAAGCCCTTGGCACCTTGTAGATAAAGTTCTTCAAAAAAAAATGTCAGCAATAAATATTCGGCAAATATAAAGAATATGCACATTTTCCCAAGTGGGTGATTTTTTTTTTTTTTTTGCAGTTCTTATATTCAAGTGATGACACTGCAGTTCAGAATGTGAATGCATATTGATATTTTCTTCCAGAAACTGCATGGGTTACTGGGAGAATACTGTTCCCAAAGAGTTATTTTTATGCGGGCACCTGGAAGTGGTGGCATACTTGCTCTGGCTTGCAGAGCTGTTTAGGACAATCAGGTGTACATATGAGCAAGTGGTCTTTATTTAGAGCAATTAAAATTCTAACATTCTCCTCTCTTGACATGCAATTACTAGGGCTCTGCTGTTTCCACTAATTGCTCTTGCTGGGGACATTGGTGAGAAGCCAGTGATTTTGATGGGTAGCGGATTATCATTTTTACTTTGCTACCTGAGAAAAAAATCATTTGCAAAATCCCATGTGTAATTAGCAAGACTCATGATTAATTGTCCTGCAAAATTAGCTTCACTGTTGCTTTTATTTTACTGCTTCAAATATTAATTAATGTTAACTCCTTTCCTTCAGTTCCAGCTTTTGAATATTCAACATGGCTTTGAAAAATTATCAAGGTTTCTACTTGCATTAGCATGCTAGAGCTTTGATTTCAGAAATAAGTATTCTGATTTAAAAGATCACACTTGGGTCATAAATAATTTTTATAGAAGGACAAACAAAGCATCAGAGCATCATGGGAAGGCATTCATGCACTAACTGAAAGTAAATTGTTTCAATAATGATTCATTCCCACATGCTTTGGGGGGGAAACATCAGCAAATATGCACACCACTGCATTGTGTGGGGGTAACAACTATTCTCCAATGACAGGCAATCTGCACAGGCATTTTTCTACCTGTAAATTTGTAGTAGGTGAGGCCCAGAGCCTTGGCAAGAAATCATAGACTCTCTAGTTTAACAGAATCACAAAGGTCATCCTGTTCAAATATTCAGTGTCCTGGTGAGCTCTATGAATCTTACAGATTTCTTAAGTCCCACTCCAGACCTAATGAATCTTACCATATGGCATTGGACCTGACAAAATGCATTTTTTTTTCAAAGTTCCCCAGGAGATTGTGGTAAATGTCTACATTTGGAAAGCACTGATCTAGTTGAACAACCTAGATATCTGAATTCCCTCTATCATATCTGGGCCAAGTGGTGCTTGAACACTTCCAGTCTTGGAGAACTTACTTTGCTACCCTTGAAAATAGTTTTCACCTGCATTTTGTCTTGAATGTTTATTCATTCTGTTATGATAACGGCAGGTGGTTAACTTAGTGGTGCAAAACTGTAAATGCCTACTGCCCATGTTGTAAGAGCAGTTCTCCATCAAATGCATGGTAATTTGACTGATGGTGTGTCTACCACACTGACAGGGTCAGAGTTACACATATCTAGACTCCTGGGAAAGAAACAGGTGCTTGTCCTTTCCTACTTGTAACCTCACTGATGTGTATCCCCTGCTGCAGATGGGGTGCTGTGGTTCAAAGGACCCTGGCATTTGACGGCCAATATGGGTGTGAGCTCAAGCTGCGCTCTTCCACCTCCAGTCTGCTCTGGCTGTTCAGTGGCCCAATTCTGGAGCAATGGCTTTTGCAGATTTGTTGGGGAAAGTTCAGCTTGGCATCCCCTAATTATGAGATTTTGTCGTTCCTGAGATCTCCTTTGGCATAAGGGTCTCTTCCCAAAAGGCTAGGGAAGGAGGCACAGGGGATGAACTCTGCTTTGTGTCTTCCTTCCCTGGCTTCAGGGAACCTGCAGGTGTCAGCATTAAAGATCTGCTGCTCCTCCTGGCATGAAGCAGTGTTTGCCCTGGACATAGGATCCAGCTCAGAACATTCCCAGGAGGCAGCAGAGAAGGAGCAGCCTTGAGGATAGGAATGGGCTGTTTAGATTGTTGTTCTCAGCTTCCCTGGCAAGCTGATGCCCAGACAGCTTAGCAAGGATCCTGTAGAAATTGCTACTTCCATCTGCTATGTGACCCTGTAGAAGTTACTTAACCTCTCAATGTTCAGCCTCTTCATCTGGGGATAAGAACAGCACGTTAAGAACCCTCATAGGGTTTCAAGGAGGCTTTAATTGGTTAAGACCTATTATTTATTTATAGGGAAACCTATGCAAATACTTGCTGAACAAATAAAATGAAATGCTACCATGGCACCTGTTTAATGGATACATACATTCTGGATCCCCAAATACTATTTCCTAATGAATTTCAGGAATGCAACTTATAAAGAAATTGTTAACCAGATGCAGGACCTGACAAAATCCAGTCCTCACTACATTCTAAGGTGTCAGAAGTTCACATTTAGATTCATTCTTTAACGTGGTAAATTTATAGGTAGGCATCGTGTCTGGGTTCAGAAAACTATACATTCCTTTTTACCTAAAATAGTTTAAAAGCCATCTTTGCCCTTCTAAAGGTTCCCTGATAAAGTGAAGGTGGTGTCTCTGTATTTGTCCTGAGAACCACATTGTCACTGTTAATAAGGTTCTTATTTCCTGCACACTCACTCCGTATCACAGTAACTAACTGTCCCTTGACTGGGAAGCTGAATGAAGGCAAGACCTGTCAGAATTTCTCGTGGCCGTGTTCCCAGCATCTCCATGTTAGGGTCAGGGCAGGTTTGTTGAGTAGCTGAGACAGCATGGAGGTGAGCACGGCAAGGGCCTGACAGAATAATGTTTGCTGATAGATGCGAGTGAGGTTGCTTAGGAAATTATCTACCACAATGGCAGGAGACACCATGAGATGTTTACTGCTGTCCTCATTAGAAATTGCCCACTTATACAAAGACTGGCTAATGTTTTTCTAGGAGTATCATTAGCCAGTGTCTCAAAGTGGTGAAGAGTAAGTGTACATAGCATCATTCAAAAGTAACTCAGAATTTCCAATAAGTGGCTTTTGTATGTAATGCTTCAAAGAAATGGATTTGGCCCAGTGGGGGGTCGGGGGGAGTGCCTGTGCGGGCGAGATCTGAAGGGGCAGCACATCCGTAGTTAATGTGCATGTGGCCCTGCAGCTGCTTTGACTTACCGGGCCTGGTCTTTCTGTAATTGTGATAAGACATAAAACAGAGGTCCTGACTATCTGGGGTCATTAAAGAAGCCCATGCCCCCCACCTTCCTACCCCACAGGGATAGTTTGGGTGCTCTGGTTGAGATGCAGCTGAATTAACTGCCTCCTGCCTGTCAACATACCCCTCCTCCCACCCAGATTTCAACCAAACAGGCTCCTGGGGCATCCTATCCTGTGGATGCAGCCTGTGAAAGGCTACGCAGGGAATCAGGAAAAGCTGGAGTCACCATGGTAGGGCTAGGAAGCTTTGGTCCCCAAAGTAGGTTTGCACCCATCCTCTCATAGTACTCATTAGAATTTTGTTAGAAACATTTGTCTCTGTAAGAAAACGGAGGCATGATAAACTTCTGGTTATGGCGATAGAAGTGATCTTCCTCCATATCAAGGTCACACCGAGGCATCTCCTCCAGTCCTAGAAGGAGGAGTTGAGGTTGACATTTGACCAACACAGTCTTAATTTAAAAGCACGGTGAGAAACATATTCTGAGAAATGTCCTCTAGAGTTGAGTTTTTTTTTTTTTAATTTAGTTTAACTTTTGTTTGCTTTTATATTATTGATAAAGCTGGTGGAGCCACTGGGTGTTGGCAAATATTTGAAATGTCAGAATATCGGAGACAGGGGTTCAAGAAAAATGTGGTAGCTCATATTTCTGCCTAGTTATCTTTGGTAGATGAATTGAATATGTCATAATATGATTGGATATTTATTGTAGGTGATGAAAAAAGGAAAGGGAGTATCTTCTGATTGTTTTTATTCTATGAGTTTTTCAACTCTAAGAAACTTGAGGCTAACAGTTTACAAAGAACTAAAAAACGAGTCCAAAGCTTATTTTAACCCTTCTATAGATTTTCATACCTTCTTAAAGCCAACTTGGAGCTTAGAAATATTTATTATTGGTATTTCTAATGAAGAATGTCCTTTATACACACCTGTCACCAACAGTAACCTCATGATTTAGAAGCATAAGCTTCTTTCCCTACAAGCTTAGCTTGGGGTCAAGGTTACCTCTGGTCCAGAATATCTAGCATATGACATATTTGCAGGTAAGCTGTTTAGTATTAAAATGGGTTTGACAGCATATTTACTGTTAGGTTAAAGGACTATAGACCAGTTGTTAATATGAGAAATATAGCCAGGACATGACTCTAACACAACCCTAACAGGAAGGTAAGTCCTGTAGAAACACTACATAAATAGTGCTCCTCTTGTATTATGTTAATTTTTAGAATAACCTTGCAGCAACATTTCATCATGGCATTCGCATCTATATACCCTACTGAAGTCTTACGTTGCTTCTTCAGGCACAGAAATATGTTCTTCTTGCCTGCGGCTGCCAAAATATAAAGAGAAATCAATGGAAGACAGCAAAAGTGCTGAAGTCATGCCAATAAGTGAAGTGCTTGTTAATTTAAATTTTGCACTTGACATTGGTAAGGACTAATAGCAGAAAAATAATGTCTTAGGCTGACTTCTAAAGTCATTTTGGTCATCACTTATCTTGTATTTCTTTGTGACTGCAAAAATAGTGTTATAAATAAGAAATTATCTAATTGTGATAGATCATTAAAATAAGGGAGAAAAATAGAAGTTTTGTATGTCTGGGTGTGAGTAAGTCCTTGGAAAACTTTTGCACGAAAAGGACCTTAACATGTGATACTTGGATTGAGTGCCCCATGTGAGTGCATGCACCCATATGCATGTATGCATGTGCGTATATTTCAGAAACTTCAAAAAGCACCTCCTGCTGCTTTCAAAACCAGGCAAATATGTTTGAGGCCTGTTGGTAATTTAAAATAGGAAGATATATGCAGAGCTGAAGGTGGCTACACAGGAAATTAGAAAAGGCTTGACTCCACAGAGCAAAATGAATGTGCCATTGTAGCACTAAATAATTGGAGGGGTGGGTCTGTGTTGCTGATGCTAAGCAGGTGTCCATAAATCAGAATAAATGTTTGTAATTAATTATTATTACTGTTAATAAGAAAGGGGTTTAAATAAGCAAACTTGCTTTTCTGTCAGTTAAATCTATTAGAGTTTGGGGCTAACCATTTCAGTCCTACATGGATCAAGAAGCTACAGTGTTCTTGAGGTTTCGTTGAATATCATAACCTGGAATCAGTTATTCTGTCTTTTTCCTCAATGAAACTCCTAGTATTAGACAAAAGTTAGATTCTCTGAGCTGTAGAGTCCCACATGCTGTTGGAACACCCACTTCAAAGCAAATGTTTTTTAAACAAAGGAAATGCTCAGTTAGTCAATCCTGGGGCGAAAGTTTTAGACAGTGTTGTTAGATCACATCAACCTGTTCTCCTATGGGTCCATCTGGCCTGGCACCTGACTCAAGGAGGTCAACTTTGTTGGGTGAGCCCAGAACATCTGCTCTCTCTTTTTTTTCCCCTTTCAAAGACAGCTGTTAAAGAGTAACAAAATTCTCCAGATTCATTTCTCAGATTTGTGGGAAGGCCT
The DNA here is from genome assembly GCA_004027715.1 of Plecturocebus donacophilus. NCBI lineage: Eukaryota > Metazoa > Chordata > Mammalia > Primates > Pitheciidae > Plecturocebus > Plecturocebus donacophilus. The sequence continues at coordinate 17,398 of PVKP010022977.1, read as the reverse complement.
GAGTCAGGCACTTTGCATCCCCCACACCCTCCCAAGCTTGATGGTGAGGGTTGTTATTATTTAATCCATGTACACTTCTGTAAAGGAACAATCCTGGAGAGAAAGACACGTTAGGAACTTGTCCAATGCTGGCAAAAGATACTGTAGAAAAGAAATAGCTTAATGTCTGTAATTTGCTCTGTGTTCATTCTAGGACTGTAACCTGGAACAAGGAGAGACAGAGGGAAGGATGAGTCTGGAGCTATGTTGGGGATAAAATTGAGATATGAACTATATAGTGAGATCGTTTTTACAAGAGGACATAAAAGAGGATGCTAAAGCTAATTGACACAATTGGAACTCAAGACCTAGCAAATGCAAAGTGGTATTTATTCTAAACTCAGCAAAGTAGTAGAAAAATAGTTTTGAGAATGGTTTTAAGGAGACTAGGTTAACAGTGAGAAAATAGTCTGGACTTAGGACTTTAGGGTTGGCCTGGTGAATTGAAGGGAAGCAGCTGATTTCTGATTGCATTGTACCCTGGCATTTGATCCTCTCCCATGTGCTGTAGTCATCAGTAACCTGAAGGAGACGCTATAGACACAAACACACCATTAGATGGGTGCTCAACTAGCCAACAGGATGTGATCACAGAGTGATTACCCCAAGACTAGGTCAGCATGACCCAAAAGGAAGAAGAGGGCAAGGTTTATGAGTGTTGGACTGAGCTCACTCCTGCTTGCACATTTCCAGAATAATGTTAATGATGGAAGACAGAGATAGGAGAGGAAACTCGTTAAACTTGCCAAATATGAGACGTAGCTGGGTTGGCTCTATGCAAGCACATCAGAAAAGCATTTAGAAGTCATAATACACTTAAAAGTTACCAGCATAGCAGTGACATGAAGAGAACATGTGTTTTGTTAAAAAATTTTAAACACTTGTATAAAAGATAGTAAGGTACAAGTTGATTGCTTGATCAGCAATACTAATTGCCTTTAAAGCACATGCTTAAGGGTTCCAAGGAGAGAGGACCCTGTTTCTCCACCCCAACCCAAATTCACTAAGTTTATGTCAGAATGTTCAAAAGCCCCCTTTACAGATTGCTCTGATTGCCTTGTTAGACATGGACCACTTCCCTAAGCCTGGGCTAAGATGAGGGTCTACACCTTGGCTTAGTTCTGCTAAGAAAGACTTTCCTGCAGTAAAAGTTGCCTTTCTGAAGCATTCGGAAGAGTGAAATGCCACATCTCCAATTTCCAGCAATATATTTTTCTGCCATCATTTGGCCTGGAAGCTTAAGTGAGAAGACCACTTGGAGCCAGATTTCAGAGTGATCTGTCTCTAAGGAATGACTTTCATATTGCAGTGTTCAGTTTTGCAGTTCTTCCTAAGCTACTCTAAATTCTCGGCATAAATCTGCAGAAAGACTTCACACTCTACATCAAACTCTTATAAGGATCTGCTCCTGCTCTCATTTTAGAATCTCCTTTCTAATAGCCAAAGGCAGACAGAGGTGAACCAAGAAATCCAGACACTGCATCAACGGGTTAAATCATATGTCAAAGGTGCAACCATAACGTATTACAAGCTTCTCATCACATAATACATCACTCAAGAAAAAATATTTGGGGCAGCTTTTCTAATTCATCTTCCTGGTGTTAAAGGATCACATCTCTGGTGTTCGTGTCTTTCTGTTTCAATTAAAGCAATCATGCCTGCTCTTTTAGAAAACTATTAAGGTTTATTACTGCTTTGTTTCACTGCTAATATTCAATTTCTCCTCATGGTCTCCCTCCAAATACATACTTTTTTCCTTTCTATCTGGTTTTGCTCCTCAGCACAATATGTAGTTTTGGCTATTGTTTGATAAAATGGTCACTGTAAAGCTGTAGCTTGTTTAACAAATATCAACAGGTGTTTATGGCTTCCTGTGTATGTGATTGATTGAGTGGGTGGATGTGGGCAGAGAAAGATGAGGTGGCTCATGTTCCCAATAGGGAGAGAGATTGTCAATACTCAAAATAGCTAGAAAACAATTCACCATCAGTATGGAGACAGGCGTTTGATTACTGTATACATAAGTAATTAAGAAATTTAAAATAAAAACAGTAGCCCTCTTATTTAAGAAAGTCTTCTTGGAGAGGAATGTCATACATTTCTTAGCAGTGAAGAAAGGGTAAAGCATTTCAGGCTGAGAGGATTGCCTGAACATGTAGGGAAGAAGAAGCAGAGATGTGAGTAAAGGAGTAGATGGAGCTCATTCAATCAAAGGAGAGGGTCCCCTCTGCTGAGAGAGTCAGGAGTGGGAGCTACTGATGGAGACCTTGGCTGCAGGATGAAGAGGCACAGATTTGAGGCAAGGATTGTTGGAGGTTCCCTAACAGAGAAAAAAATATAACGAAAGGAAGAGTATGTGGATTTACCCAGCAATGACGTACAGGACTCCCTGGGAGAGGAGACAACAAGAGACATAGGTATTTGGACCAGATGCCCATTACTGTTCTTTCCGATCTATCCTGAGCAACATAATTACATGATTTTATGCTAAGGGAGGTTAAGAGAGATAAGACAGAGATAGATGTAGAGATAGTGACACAGAGACACTAAATTGGAGGTATCTGTAAAGACGTCATAGAAGAAATGACATTTAAATGTGTGTCATGGAGATAGTCGAAGGAGACATTGTAGGCAGCAAAGATAGAATTAACAAAGGCATAAAAGGATAGAAAAGTGGAGGGCCATATGGGGCAAGCTGGAAGTTCAGTTTTTTTGGAAGGGCATGTGAAAGGAATCCAGAAGTAGGCCAGAATGGGGAGTACAATGAACTAAATGTTTGTGTCCCCTCTAGATTCACAAGTTGGAATCTATTTCCCAGTGTAATCATATTTGGAGAGTAGAACCCTCATGAATGGGATTAGCCCTTATAAGAAGAGGCCACAAAGGTAGCTTATTCTCTTTCTACCATGTCAGGATAAAACAAGAAGTCAGCAGTCTGCAACCCAGAAGAGGACCGTCACCAGAACCTAGCAGTGCTGACACTCTGAACTCAGACTTTCCAGCCTCTAGAACTGTGAGAAATACATTTCTATCGTTCAAGCCACCCTAGTGCTTATAGCAGCCCAAGCCAATTAAGACAGGCAGTATGCTGGGAGTTAGTGCTCAGAATTGTGAGGAGTTGGAACTCATCTCAACCAGTTTCCCTGCCTTCCACCATGATGGAGGCTCTCTTTCTAATATTTATTGTAAGTATTGTCTAGCCTGTTCTTGAACATTGAGGTTCATAGGAAGCTCACCAGCTCCCAAGAAAACACATGCCATTGAAGAAGAATTTTAATACTTAGAAAACTCTCCATACTGCTCTGAAATTTGTCTTCCAATATTCTACTCATTCATTCCCCTTTCATTCCCTGAGGCTAGCAGAAGAGGTACCAGCTTATAAAAACCCGAATGCCAGATACCAGCTAGATGAGTTTGAGCTTAAATCTGGGAGCAGTATATCTAGGAACTCTGAGTAAACTTCTCAGTTTAACTCATGCATTAGAAGTCCCTGAAGTTTTTTTATGTAGGAGAACAACAGGAGTATTTCCACATTAAGGAAGACCAACATGGCAACTGTGTAGAAAAGAAAGCCAAGTTAGAAAGAATGTTTTGGAGACAAAGAAGACGGAATGGAAGGATAGGTGGAAAAATCTCTAATGCGAATGCTTAGCTGCACTATTAAGCAAATCCTAGTTATTTTTGGAACTCAGTTTTCCCATATCAAAAAAGGAGACAGGTTATCTCAAGTAATATTTCCAATGCTACTGTCCTGAAGTTCTGAGTTTTCAGAGCTAAAATAGGCATTTTCAAAGTTGGGAGAGTTTGCATTATTGTAGGTAAAAGCAGAGCAGCCTGAAATGGGAATGGAAAAGGTGTTGAATCCAGTAAATATAGAGAAGACTCAGAAGGTCAAGATGACAGCTTTGCTGTTTAGGCCAAAGGGAAAGCAAGAATTAACCATAACTCAACTCCTGGGTTATGGGGCAAGGATGAGTCTTGGTGCTTTTGACCTTAAAGAGGACTTTTTAAAGCAAAACTGTTGGGAAAGAGGAAGATTTAACACATGGAATTTGAAAACATTGTAGGGCAATAAAGAAGATGGAAATGTGAGTGAAAGGCTAGGGTAAGAGGTGTAGGCAGCTGAGTCATAGCTGCAGAGATTTTTTTTGGAAGTCTTGGGACAGATGGTGTTTCTAAGAGAGGAAGAGGAATGAAAACCATGGAGGATTTTCAAAGTATGAGAATGGGAGATGCTATTAGAAGGGACAGAGAAGGAGCAGTCAGCTGGGTGGTGAGAGAGAGGCTTCACAAAAAAAGGAAGCAAACAAGAAAAGAAAGGATGTGTCCAACTTGCAGCAGGGGAGGAGGAGGGAGGTTCAAGAGGATGAGAACAAAAAAAGTCATTTCTGAAGGTGGCTAAAAGAGAGTACTTTCAGTGAAGTAATAGAACTGTGGGTTAGTCTGTTTTGTGCAGCTGTAAAGGAATACCTGAGTCTGGTGATTTACAAAGAAAAGAGGTTTCTTTGGCTCACAGTTCTGCAGGCTGTACAAGAAGCATGGTGTCAGCCTCTTCTTCTGGTGAGAGCCTCAGGCTACTTCCACTCATGGCAAAAGGCAAAGTGAAGCCAAAGGAAAGCTGTGTGCAGATCACACTGCAAGAGAGAAGGTGTGCATGCACTGGAGAGAGAGAGAGAGAGAGAGAGAGAGAGAGACAGACAGACAGAAAAGGAAGGAAGGGTGGTGCCTCAGGCTCTTTTTAACAATCACTTCTCATGGGAACTAATACAGCAAGAACTCACTAATTATCTTGAGAACTCATGACCAAACACCTCCCATTACATCCCACCTCCACCAGTGGGGATCAAATTTCAACATCAGATTTGGAGGGAACAAATATCTAACTATATCAGTTTGGAAATCAATTTGTAAAGAATTTTTAAAAACATTCATTATCCAACAGAAATTCATTAGCTTCTTAGGGGCCTGGTACTGCTCTAGGTACAGAGGATATAGCAGTAAACAAGACACTTGAAGACATAAACAAGAAATATGCCAGGTGGAGATTTACAACAGAGTGATGTGACAGACTGGGTGGGCACTGCCAGCAAAGGTACCAGCCAGTGCAGGCCCTAAGATGGCAACAGATTGATAATATACAAAGAATAGAAGGAAGGGCAGTGTATTGGAGTGTACAGGTGGTTCCTGGAAACATTATGAGATTATGTCAAAAGGTTTCAGGAACAACAAAGCCATGGTAAAAAATTTGAACTGTATCTCAGGTGTGTTTGTAGTTATGTTGGGAAATGACAGTTTTAAGCAAGGGTTTGACATGGTCTGATTTACTTCTAAGGGCATCTTGTCTGTTTCCTTGAAAATGACTACAGAAAAATGTAGGCAGAGGCAGGTGCCCACTGGGAAGCATTGCAATAGTCCAGATAGGAGCTGGCGGTGGTCTGGAATAGGGTGGTAGTGGTGGAGATGAAGGGGAAAGGAAAGACTGGAAATATGTTTTGTAGGTAGTAGAATTGATAGGATTTGCTGATGGCTTGGGTGGAGGAAGGAGGACTATGTTGTGTTTAAATATTAAAGCCACATACATTTATTTGATCAAAATTAACAGGACAAATACAAATCACCATTTTCAACTTAGTTTCATTTAATCATTATCAGTGGAGCTCCTACTATGTGTAAGACATAATTTCAGATTCACTTATTTGATAAACATTTATAGAACACTGATTATGACCCAGGTACTGCGCTTGGTACTGAAATCATTCCCTCAGAGGTCTTGGGGTTGAGTGAGACAGAGGAATCATCCAACAGTGAGTGCATGCATGCACATGACGAGAAGGACCATGAGGAAAAAACACAAAATGGTTTTGAGCATAAAAAAAGATCTCATCTAGCTTGCATTGGCTGGAAGTCTCCCCTGAAAGGTAACATTTGGGCTCTCTGAAGGATGATGGCAGTGACAACATCATGTTCAAAAGTCCTGTGGTAGGAAGAAACATTGTCATTCAAGGAACAGCAAGAAGGCCAGTGTGGCAGAAGCCTAGAGAACAAGCGGAAGGGGGATGATGTGACGGGGTGGGCAGTCAGTGGTCAGATCACACAGGGCTGTGCAGACCTTTCTGCACGGGATTTTGGCTTTTATTCTAAGGGCAAGGAGAGGAAGGTGATGTGATTAAGTTTTTAAAATTTTCTCTGGCTATGAAATTAAGGACAGATTTGGTTTTCACATTTTGGGTCTCTGGGGGAATAAGTGGATTGGGTAAAGTCTGGATCACATGGGCTGCCAAGGGGAGGAAGTAAAGACCAAAGGAAAACTGGAGATCTGTTAGAAGGCAAGGAGAGGAAATTGGAGTTGCATCCTCAACATGCACAAAGTATCATGGTTGCCTTTCCATGTCAGCACATCTAGAAAGACTACATGTTTTTTTTCCTATGGCTACATGACATTCAACTGTATTGACAGGTTATACTTTAATATTTACCATCTCTCTATGGGTGGGCATTTAAATTGTTCCAATTTTTTTTTTTTAACTTTGGCAAGCAAAGCTTTTTTTGGAACATTCCTCAACATTTATCTTAGCTCTTGAGAGACACATAGAGGGAAAAAATGCCAGGTCAGAGTGCATGAACATTTTAAATTTTAATAGATGATAACAAATTGCCCTGAAAAATGTGATGCCAATTTTGAGCAATATTTTAAGAAATAATGTTGAGCTAATGTGTCAGATCTAGTAAGTCCAGAATCATGGCAGCCAGGAAGGATCTGGTACAGTGAACCAGGGGAGAGGTGTTGAGTTCCTGACTTCCCATGATGGACTCTTTTCGAGTTTGCCTCCAAGTGGGAAATCCTCAGATAGGCAGTGATAGTCCTTCGGCTGACAAATCCTACTGGACAGTAAATTCCTGAACTTCTGCTGCACAGGCCATAAGGAGAGGAGTAAAAGTCTTCTGAGAAAGTGGATGTTAGGAGCCAGAATCCCAGGTGTGTTTTTCTTGTTTAATTCTCTCAGTTCTACTCCTCAAGAATTCTAGCAGGATTTGGCAAAGCCAACCCCTCCTTCCTTCCTGAGATGTTCTCCCTGTCTGATCATTATAATATGCTCTACTCTTTTTCATCCCCTACCCCAGGCCATTGTGGAGATCCTTATTCCTTGTCACCATGTTACCTCAAACGTCAATGCTCCTCAGGCCTTTGGTTCTGGTCCTTCTTGGCCATCTCTAAACTCTCTCTCTTGGTGGTCACCTTCCTCCCATGTTCAGTATCTTTTACATGCTAACAAGTCCCACATTTTAATCTCCAACCCAAACTTCTGAATTTTAGAATTATATCCCTGCAAATTGAACTTGTCTAAATATCACACTTAATTTCCACTTTCCATTTGTGCCCTTTCTCCCCCAATACCTCCTGTATTGGTAAAAGCCACTTACATCCATTCAGTCATTCACACGAAGAAACTAAGAGTTATCTGATTTCACCTCTCTCCACCCCAGTCCAAGCCACCATCTCTTTTTATTTAAATATCCACCTTTCCATACCATCTGCACACAGCAGATAGATTTTCATAAAATGCAAATAAGATCGTGTTATTCTGTTGCTTACAACTGCACAAGGCTTTCTGTTGCTTTTGCGATAAAAATGCAAATGAATTACCTTGGCCTACAAGGTTCTGCATGACCCATCCAGGGCCCATCTCCAGCACCACCCCTGACCTCTCGCACTCCACTGCATCCCCAGTCAGCTCACCAGAGCCCTGGCTTGCTGCTTCTATTTCAGCTTCCTGAATATGTAAAGCTTCTGCCATTTCAGGGCCTTTTCACTTACCATTTGCTCTGCGAGGAACTTTTTTTTTTTTTTTTTTTTTTTGAGACAGTCTCACTCTGTCACTAGACTGGAGTGCAGTGGCACAATCTTGGCTCACTACAACCTCCACCCCATAGGGTTCAAGTGATTCTCCTGCCTCAGCCTCCCAAGTAGCTGGGATTATAGGCACATGCCAGCACACCCAGCTAATTTTTGTATTTTTAGTAGAGATGGGGTTTCAGCATTTGGCCAGGCTGGCCTTGAACTCCTGATTTCAGGTGATCTGCCTGCCTTGGCCTCCCGAAGTGCTGGAGATACAGGTGTGACCCACAGCGCTCGGCTTCCCTCATTTCTTAATAGAAGTGTTGTTTCTCAGATGAGCCATCCCTGACCACCCATAACATAGGTTCCCTGTATTTGGCATCTATCTCAGTGCTTTCTTCTATCTCAGTGCTTTTTTTGTCTGCTTCCTTCATACAAGTTGTTGCAGCTTGTCACTTATTTTTTACTTGTTTGCCTTTCAGCTCTAGAAGGGAAACTCCATGAATGATGGCACCATGAATGTCTTGTTCAGTATGGATTAATAGGGATCAGTAAATGTTCGTTGAATGAATAAATAAGAGTCCTATTCATTGGCCTTATTGTGTCCAACAAAAATTACATTTCCCCACATAGTTAATCACTGGTAGCATCACTCTTTGCTGTATACCATTTAGAAAATACAAGATCAGTTGATTTTCTACTTTTTAACCCCCACTTTATGTCTTGAAAGAGACAGCATCTCCTTTACCCATCTTGGCTGTGAAATTATCTACTATCTTTTGGACTTTGTCAAATCAGAGACTGAAAATCTCTAGCAGGTCTTTTTCTCTGCACAATGTATCAAACCATATTTCATATGCTATGTGGCACCCTTAATTAATTTTCACCAAGTGTATTTTCTTTGGGTCTGGATCTCTTCATACTTTACCATCAAAATGTATTTAGTCAGCCTTGTGAAGATGCGCAAAGATCTTTGAAGCCTTCGAGTAAAGAATGTAGTGTTTGCTTTTGTGGAGTGGTGCTTATACTGAGACAGGAGGGAAGTAGTCTCCTTGGTCAGCCTCAGGGAAATGGGATGGGTCTGTCTCTGGAACTCTATATGCTTTTTCTTTCGCAGCAAAAATACTCCTCTCTCATTTGAGAGCAGATCAGTACATTCACTGTAGCCTTTCCTCCCAGGCTTTCCAGATTGGTCAAGTAGCACCTGTCTGATGAACTAACCCTGATCAGTCAGCTATTGGCTCTTTAGGCATTTAAATCTACAAAGTTTAGTAGTTAGCAGGACCCAAATAACAAGAGTCCTGAGATTTGTGGTTTGTCCATCTCCCACTTCTGGGGACTCTTATTCATCTGTAAAGCAAAGATTTGAATGTTCACCCTTACCTAACTCCTGGATTCATGAATTTTCAGCCTCCACTTCTCCCTGCCCACACTGATGTGGAGAGGGCTGGAGAAAGAAGAAGGGAAGGAAAAGATCAAATCCTTTGTTGATCTGAGAAGCCATTGTGAAAGTCCTATAGAAGAACTGCATGCAACTTTTCCAAATAAAATAAATCTAGCTTTTACGTTTTATTTATTAGGACAACACAGTTTCCCACTTCAGTTTCAACAGTGTGCCAAATGTCATTTTTTTTTTCTGAAATCAAAGTTCATCATTGCTTGAGCATTGGAGGGTTCTAATGAGCTTGATTTTGTTGTACTTAAAAAATTTTAAGCAAATTTGTGCTAACCATGTCCTGACATATTAAGCTGTAGTTATTAAAGCAGCATAGTATTGGAATAGGATCAGATAATGTAGATTAATCAAACAGCAGAGAGAGCTTGTAAAAAGAGCCAGGTATATGTGAAAAAATTTAGTTTGTGTCAGAGACAACATTGCAAACCAATGAAGAAAGGGTAGAGAATGAATGTATACCAGAGAAAAAATAAAATGAGATTTCTATCTGATATCATATACAAACATAGACTCCAGATAGATTAAAGGCCAAAAATGTAAATAATGTAATTCTGCACCTGTGAGAAAAAAACACATAAACATCCTTGGGATAGAGAAAGATTTCTTTAACAGGATACAAAAAAACACATACGGTGGAGGAAAAGGTACTGAAATCTGACAATAGCAAAATTTTGCTCTTTTTATGGCAAATAAAAGCAAACAAATCCTCGACTCCACTATAAACAAGGTTAAGACAATTGAATAAGACATATGATGCTTTTTTGCCTTAATAAATAAATGGTGAGAAAACAAAAGGGATGAGTGTTGTCAGGGACAAGAAGAGACTTAAGAGGCACAGTGACCAAATAAAACACGTGGATAGCCTTTGGATTCTAATGCAGAGAAACACAGTGTAAAAGAATGTTTGTGGGTTCGCTGGGGAAATTTGAATACTGACTGGTTATTAAGAAATTATAAGAAATTATTGTTAATGTTTAAGGCATAATAAGGATATTGTGGTCATTTTTAAAGATTTGTATTTTTTAGTGGAACTATTGAAGTATTTGGGAATAAAATTATACAGTGCCTGGCATTTGCTTTAAAATAATCCAACAGGTTTGTGGGGAAGGGAGACGGGGTGGGCATGCAGATGAAAGGAGATTTGCCATATATTCTTAATTACTAAAGCTGAGAGAGTATATAAGTGAGTTAACTCTATTATTTTAGTTTATTTTACTCATGTTTGACATTTTCCATAATGATTTCTGTGAAATACATGTCGTGGATTTAGAAACATGCCTGACCTATTATAACACAAAATAAATGTTATCTGTTATTATTATGTTAATCTTTTTAAAAAGACAAGTGACACGTACATTGCTGGTGGGAGTATAAATTGGTACAGCCTCACAGAGGACAATGTGACAATACTTATTTTTTTAAAAGGCACTTAGTCTTTAACTAGTTCTCCTCTTTTTGTAAATTTATGCTATAGATATTTGTACACATATGGAATAATATGAATTATCACTAAATCACAATTGTTTTTATTTAAAACTTTTTGTTTTTAATTTTTTGGATACATGGTAGGTGTATATATTTGTGGGGTACATGAGATATTTTGATACAGGCATTCATTGCATTATAATCACATCATGGAGAATGGGGTATCCATCCCCTCAAGCATTCATCCTTTGTGTTACAAACAATCCAATTACACTCTTTTAGTTATTTTTAAATGTACAACTAAATTATTATTGACTAACATTACACTGTTGTGCTATCAACTAGGACTTTTTCATTCTTCCTATTTTTTTTGTACCCATTAACTGTCCCCACCTCCCCCCCTTCCCCTACTACCCTTCTCAGCCTCTGATAAGAAGCAAATTTTTAATAACACAAAATTGGAAGTGTCAATCAGTAGGAAACTAATTGGTCCACAAATAGAAAAAGAAGACTTTGTAGCCAATAAAACAAAATGAAAGAAACGAAAGAAAAACAAACAGTTCCATATAAACTGAATGGAGCTTACAGAATAATGTCTAAAATATTTTTAAGTGAAAAAAGCAACATGCAGAATGAATCTTTTAAATTTATTAAAAACAACTGTAGAGGAACACATAGACTATTTTCTGTACGTGTGTGACCTCTTTGAAAGGGTTTCACTACAACACTGGCTTTTGTCTAAGAAGAGAAACTGAGTCGGGGAGGAGGAGTGGATGTGAAAGGGAGACTTTGCACCGTTCACTTTTGTAACTCTTTAAGTTCGTATCATATGACTATATTACCAATTCAAAAATAAGAAAAGAAGACATGTTCAATGTATATAACATGCAAAAGATTACTATCTAATACATGTAGAACCTTTGCAAACTGGTAATAAAAATATAAATAATCTAACAGAAAAATAAGTGAAGGATGTGATGAAAGAAAATTGTTATGCCAATAAACCTGCAAAAAGGTAGTTACACTTGTTAACAAGCATGGAAATGAGAAATAAAAACAATACTTAGCCATTATTGTTTAACCGTCAAATTGGAAATGGATTTAGTGTCCAAGAACATCAAGCTTTGGCCAGCATGTGGGGGAAATGTTTACATCACCTTATGTTGGTGCTTAACAGTCACTTTGGGGGTCTTTTGGCAGCACTTAAGCAAACTGGAAACATATCCTAGCCCCATGGATTCCACTACTATGTATATTTTCTACATAAACACTTAGATGTTTACACCAAGAGACATGTATAAGAATGGTTATTGCAGCATTGTAGAAAACAGTAAGAAACTGGAAATAACCTAAACATTCATCAATAGTGGATTGGAAATGTGCTATATACACAAGAAAAGTGATGAACTATATCTACATAGCTCATCATCAAAAAACCCAATGTCATCATCAAAAACCCAATGACAGGTCATCAAAAACCCAATGTCAAGGAGAAAAAAAAAGCAAGTTGCAGTAACTATCAAGAATGATGCCACTTATTTAAATAATGAAACACTGCACATACAGAAAGCAATGCTATGTGTTACTTGTGGCATACCTAAGTGTATAAAATGTCTATATTTGAATGGAGTGGAAGGACCCACATCCAGCTCATGAAACTGGTTTCTCTTGGGTATAGGAGAGTAGTCTGGTTAGAGGGGATTAGGTTTGGAATCTGAAATATATTATTTCTTAAAAAAAAAAAAACTGGAGGAAAATATGACCAGATGTTAACAGTTGTTAACTCTGGGAAGTATGAATGTGAAAGTTTAATTTTTCTGTATCTTTTAAATTTTTCAAGCAAAGGAGGAGAGAGTGGGAGAAGTTTTTTTTCAAAGGAAAAGAATAAGATAAATTTCTCTTTGAACCCTGGAGGACAAAAGCAATATGCACTCCCTTTATGACAGAAAGAAATCCTGAGGTCAGGCTTTGCTGCAGGAAACTTTTGCTGATGACAGCTTGTTTCCCTCTTCTCTCCTCTCCCTGGCCTGCCCCGTAGACAGCAAGTGCACTCTTAGGAAGGCAGCATTTTCGTTTTTGGCTTTTACAACTTGATTTTTAAAATTTTTATATTGTATTTTAGGTTTGGGGGTACATGTGCAGGTGTATTATACAGGTAAACTCATGCTACAGGGGTTTGTTGTACAGATTATTTCATCACCCAGATATTAAGCCCAGTAGTACCCAATAGTTATTTTTTTCTGCTACTTTCCCTCCTCCTACTTTCCCTCCTCCTACTCACCACCCTTAAGTAGACCTTAAGTAGACTGAGCACTTGCAACATGTGGAGTCCCCTCTAAGTGCTCCATGATTTATTTCATTTAAGCCATACAATAAACCTACGGAGTTAGTACTGTTAGCACCCCCAGCTCCTACCAGTGGGGAAACAGCAGCCCGGGGACGGTAACTAGATGGTGCCGAGATGCCAGTCTAGCTCAAGTGCCGACATCATTCACTGCTGTGCCCTGCTGCTGGCAGAGGAAGCCAAACCAGAAACCAAGAAACGAGAAATTTCTTCCCTTCCTGAATCCTCCAGCCGGGCCTTCAGATTCAGCTACCATGCAGTTACAAAACACAAGTGCAGCTGGTCGGGGGGAAATGGCCTTGCTACCTGCCACTAACCAGCGTGTGAACCTCTCCCTTTTGAACAGCGTTTGAATAAAAGCTCTGCTCATTTTTGGAGCACAAGGTCGAATGAAAGAAGATGGATGTGAAGATTGCTCTGAAAAAAGGTCTGAGAAGTAAAGGGAGCTGGTGTTCTGTATCAACGTTCCTGGGAAATATACTACTGATGTCATTACTACAGATTATTCCACTTCTCTCTATCACTCAGTGTGGGATGGGCCAAACAGAGAAAGATGCAGTATCTGAATCTCATAGGAATCTCATACGGATGGGAAGAACATTTGAGTATAGAATGCAGTGTCCTAATTAGCTTGAGGGAACAGGGAAGTTATCCTTGAGAAAGCCAATTCACATCCAATGCAGATTTCAATTTGTTGTAATGAATAATCATACTTGTTTAGCAAGGGGATGATAAAGAGACTTGGATTTCTGCCTTAAAAAAAAAAAAAGTCATAGGTTCTCATCATTTAGCTTCCACTTATAAGTGAGAACATATGGTATTTGTTTTTCTGTTCCTGCGTTAGTTTGCTAAGGATGATAGCCACTAGCTCCATCCATGTTCCCACAAAAGACATTATCTTGTGGTTTTTCATGGCTGCATAGTATTCCATGATATGTATGTACCACATTTTCTTCATCAAATCTGTCATTGTTGGGCATTTAGGTTGATTCCATGTCTTTGCCAGACAGCCACATTCAATACTAGGGAGATTAGGACCCTATCTGCTCATATGGGATTATGTTTGAGAACAAAGAATTTCCATGACCATGATTTCTAGGTTTTAAATTCTATAGTCTCTCTGTGTGTGTTATTGCTCCTGGAAAACTTTCTGTGTGATGGGGAATAAATAATGGAAGTGCATTGAGATGTGGAACTTAAATTGCAAAGATTAACTGCATTTTAAAAGAGAAGTTCTGAGGGATGGAGCAGTCCTCCCACATTTTTCCAAAAGAAAACACCATAAGATTTTTCAGAAAAAATACGTTCACACATTCTTTAGAAAAGAAAAATGTTGGACAATGTGGTAACTTGATCAGTAAACGTATTTGTTAGGACAAGGCCTACTTCCATGGGCTCCTTCTACTGTACCTGTGATTAAGGCTGCTTTTGAGCAGTAAGTAAATGACACCCCCGACTCTTGCAATGCGTGGTAGGTGGGCAATGGGAACAACTTGGGTGTTAGGGTAGAATGACCACTGTCGGGGCCTGTCACTAATACCACACTGGAGCACAGGTGTGGACAAGATCACAGAGCAGCCAGTGGGCACCAAATAGGACCTCTGTTACATTTTGCGACAACATTAGCAGCTTATGGCACTGGCCTAAAGCTGCTGCCAAAACTCCGCCGTCATTCCCTCACTGACAGGGATAGAATGATACATCCGTTCAGTATGCAGAAATGAGACAGGATTGTTTTGACACCATTGTTCCTGCAAAAGAGAAAGGAACCAGATTGGAGAGTGTAGTCATCAACTGGCAGAATCAGTTAAGAATAACAACAGCACAGTATGCGTCATTTGGGAGAGGTAAAGCGTGGCACGAGGTGCTGGAATTCATTGGAAAATGCTAGCCCAGCTCTTCCTTCCTTAGTTTGAACAACATCTGGTCTCATTTCCATGGCTTCTGCATACCCAGTTGAAGGGAAGCTCATCCCTGCCTCCCAATCACTTAACCTCTTATGATGCCTGATAGTAAAAAATACTACGTTAGCAATGATGGGGATTCCTACTTCTAGAGATAAGTCTTTGCTTCTTAACTTGAGCTTTGATTTGTTGTCTTTGGTTGTTTTGGGTAGAGGGGTGGCTGATTTTTAACAAGAAGATAAACTTACAGATGGAAATTCTTGTAAGCTGTAAATACCACTAACTTGCCTGTTCCAGGGAAGTTCAAACAAAGACACTGGAACTTAGCAGCAGCTGAAATGTTTTTCTTCTTTTCCCATTGGCCAAAAAAATAAAAAAGATATGCCTCACCATCGGTGGTTTGGTGCCAGGGCCTGATCTATGCCTGGATACATGAGCCATTCAGAGTTCCTATTGCATAGAAGGGAGACAGAGAATGACAAATTGGTCTACACCAGTTGACCTCCAAAGTGAAGGCATAACTTTACCCAGCAATCTCTGAAGCTTTCTTTTTCTGTTTTATTAAGTGTAAACACTGTTCTCCAGTGTTCCCTATTTCTCCTAGCAGGCTCCAAGGATTAATTCTGGGTCACTAGCTAAATTCACCACCTCTGCTCTGCTCTCAAATTGCTTCTATCTTTTTCCTTACTCTTACACAAATCCTGGAAGATATCAATTCTGAGGGCTGGTGTGTATCTTGATCACCTTTGGAATCTACCACTCCATGGAGTACAGCACTTACCACCTAGTAGGTAAGCGATAAATGCTTGTCAATTGATTTATTCAGTAGACTCAGTGCTGTGTGCACATTTAACACCTGGGGAGATTTAAACAAGAAACAAGCAAACTAACAAATGCTGCATTGGCTTAGACCAACTAAATCCTGATTTCTGGGTGTGGGATCCCAGCATTGGTAGGTTTGTGAAGTACCATAGGTGATTCTAGCACAAGGGGAAGGTTGAGAACTACTGGATTCATTAACCTGTTGCTTTACTTGGATAAGTTCTGTTTGCTTCTAAGTTTGGAAGAAACCTATTTGAATCCTTTTGAGGAATTCCAATCCCTGACAAAATGCTAGTGCTATTTTATAGCAAGAGTAGACTAGGAAGGCTATACTGTGTGGTCCTGGGCAAGTTATTTAGTCTCTGTGCCTCAGTTTTCTCAACTGTAAGATGGGAAAAATAATAGTAACCATCTTTGGAGTGTGTTGTAAAAGTTAAGTGATCTGATCTCTGTAAAGCTCTTAGAACAGTACCTGGTATATAAGTGTGTGATAAATAAAATCTAATATGAAAAAGAGGATGGTCTATTTGTTGTCATTATTGTTGTTCTCTGCTTCGGTTAGTGACTCCAGCTTCCTCCCAGACTAAGCTCCCAGGACACTTTTGACTCTAGCCTCTCCTTTGTCCCTTTCATTTCACCCCTGGTCAAGTTCTGCTCCTCTAACATGGCACTATCTGGAATCTGCCCCTTCGTTTTCATGCCCCTGGCCCTAATTTTAATCCTCAGTCTCATTATCTCTCTCCTAGATTACAGCTGCCACACTGGTCGCCTTGCCAACCACCTGTTTTGTCTGTCAACCACCCCTTAGATGGCTCCCAAATTGCTCTAAAGTCAAGCTAAATCTTGGAGCTGTCAAGCTCAAGGCTCAACTTATATCCTTATTGCTATGAACATTCAAACCCAAGTTGTGTGATTTGGACAGTTTAATTACTTTCTCTAAGCCTCGATTTCTTCATCTTTTTTGTTTTGTTCTCTTTTTTTTTGAGATGGAGTCTTGCGCTGTCACCTAGGTGATCTCAGCTTATTGCAACCTCCACCTCCCAGTTCAAGCGATTCCTCAGTCTCCCAAGTAGCTGGGACTACAGGCGTGGGCCAACATGCCTGGGTAATTTGTGTATTTTCAGTAGAGGTGGTGTTTCGTCATGTTGGCGGCGCTGGTCCCGAACTCCTGGTCTCACGTGATCTGCCTGCCTCAGCCTCCCAAAGTGCCAAGATTACAGGCGTGAATCACGGTGTCCTGCCAGTTTCTTGACCTTTAAATGGGGATCATGTAACAACACTTTCTCCTCAACAGGGTTATGGGAATAGGATGAGGGAATTCCTGTAAATAAAGCATCTAGAAATCTACATGGCACACAATAGGAGCTCAATAAAAGTTGTTGTTATTTGAAACTTGACTACCAGCAACTCCTCTCCAGCCATACTGGGCACTGGCCATATGGAAGTCCTTGTTGTTTCCAGACACCCTGTGCCTTTTTGGCTTTGGGGCTCTGCTCACACTATCTTTATGCTTGGGATGCCTGCCACTCCTCTCCAGGTGTCTGAATCTTAAGTCTTTTTTTTTTTTTTTT